>VZRV01000763.1:1326739-1336739 GCA_013398115.1 Falcunculus frontatus
TTTTTTTTTTTTCCCGCCGTGTTGTACTCCCGGCGCTACAGCTCACAGTCAACAGGATTGTTGGAGGGATTATAACGTTTCATTTCAAAGCGCGACAAATCTGCTCGCCTTCCCTCTGTCCCCGCTCTCCCCAGGCTCGCCGGTCCCTCGCAGATGCGCGGCACCCTTGAGGCCGGGATCGCCCCCACATCCCCCCAGCAAACCCCCTTCTGGCCACCCCGCCGGGGCCGCCCCGCTCGGCAGCGGCGGCAGGGGAGCAGGGGCAGCCCCCGGGGAGGGCAGGGGGTGCCGGGCAGGGCAGGGAGAGCCCCCGCTCCCGCCGCCGCCGTCGGACGCGCCTGCATCTCATCCCCCCGCTTTCCCCAGCCTTTAGGTGAGCGCTGCAAAGTCACGGGCTCCCACCCCAGGCTTTCCCTGGAGCTCGGGTGTAATTGAAAAATATCTCCAGTCAGTGGCAAGTCCTATCTTATAGGCACATATCTGAAACGATGTTTAAACAAAAAAAAAAAAAAAAGTGCTTGTCTAACGATCCGTTCATGGGTTGGTTTGGGGTTGGGTTGGTTTTTTATTTTTTCATTTTCCTTTTTTTTTTTTATACCATGAAATTACATCTTCCACATCTCCCAGATCCGGTACTTGGTAAGTAAAAAGGGAAATCTGTTTGGACATAAGGAGGTAAAGTAGCTAGAGGTGGTAATTTAATCATCCGAGGATATATTTCAATGTTTTTTCTGGTCTTCTAGGCATTAGCACTTTAAATTCATTATGTCTGTTTGACAGATATATGCAGCCTTAAGGATCTAAAAATGAAATCCAAGAAGTATAGCCTGCTAGAGGACATATATTGAAGTTAAGAGATTAAAACGGTCTAACCATTGCAAACAGAATGGAACATCTCGCATTTCTCATTCCTTATAAGCATGACTATTTTGCAGATGTTAAATACGGTCTGCTCTAATTATGAAGGAGGGGAGGGGGGGACCCGCTCAAGAGCCGAGGCTTTCTAACTTTTACATTGATGAAGTGGATATTAGAAAGACAATATTAGCTCCTGTGCCGTCTCGGGCTTGGGAAGTTTTACATGGGGGATTTTCTCTATCAATAATTTAATAAGGAGGGTGCAGCAGCAGCAGCAGCAGCCTCTCCTACATGCTTTAAAGACTCAAGAATCGTGCATGAATTTCCTATAAGGCAAATAACAAAAGAGCCAAATGAGAAGAGCGGGTCTTTTTTCTGTCTAACTGGGACACTGAGGACTCTGTGTCATTACAGTAATTTAGCAATGTTAATGATCTGTAATATTAATACATCATACTTGAAAATGGGGAAGAGTCGTCATAATTAAATGCATTAAGCCACAATTAAAAAGTCATCTAAGCAGTTGTAGAGATACCAGCGACGATAAGGCTGTTCATTACACTGTGAACCTCTCTGCCCATGGAAGCCCTCCCTGGCAGGGCTGGTGCAGCAGCCCCGGCCCGGCGCAGCCGCCTCCGCGCAGCAGCCGCGCAAGAAGGCGGTGGGGCGCGCAGCCTGCGCGGCCTTATCAGCACATCGCCTACGGAGGCGGGGGGTGAGGGGGCTGGACCAGCGAGCCCGTTGACGGATCTGCCCCAGTTCTTCGGGAAGGGGGGGGAAGGGAGGGAGACAACACAAAAGTCTCATCCCAGACATTCGTATCCACACACGCCCGGCCACCTTTTCAAAGCACGTCTCCAGACGCACTGAAACGCACATTTCGGCCGCGAAGGCCGTGTGACGTTCAGGATAAGCCCGGCGCAGGCTGCCCCTCGCTGCCGTGCGCTCCCCGCGTGCCGCGGACACGGGCGGCGGCCGTCGGGGCGGGTCCTGGCCGGGCCCCGCGGAGCGCTAATACCCGGCCCCTCCGTCCCCCACCCTCGGCATCTCCCTGCTTCTGCCGGGAAGGGCTGAACCCCTGAGCCGTGGGACTGAGCTCTGAACAGCGGGACTGAGTGCTCCACCTGTGAGGCTGAGTCCTCCACCCTCGGGGCTGCTCCTGCCCGTGCTCTGCCCTGCACTGCCAGCTCCCCAGGGAGTCAGCCTGCTCCCTGCAGCGCGGGAAGCCGTGCACACACTTGGGGTTGAGGGATGAGCAGACACAGTCTGGTTCTGTGGGCTGTAAGGCCTGGCCCTTTTGCTGCCCAGGTGCTGCCAGCCATCCCAAGGGGGCAACATCCCCACGCATTTATGTCCTCGTATAACTCGTGACAATCTCATTCCCAGCTTCGTTTTGGTGAAAACGTCATCCCTAACCTGTTCTGTCAGAATGATCCAGCTCTAAAACAATCCATTAAAAAAAATTAAAAAATCGTATTCAACCAGATCACTGCTGATAGCCAGAGTGTTTCTTCTTCCATGTCTGTCAGATTTTCCATCTCATGGACACACGCTGTGATTTTCAGGCTGGTTTCCTAATGGAGAAAAGGGACAGTGTGCTTATGTAGGGCTCTCTGGTGGCTCCCTCCTGAAGACGGCTTAGCTCTTTGGACAAATTCAGGAGAATCTGGCTGAGGGAAGATGGTCTTGAAGCCCTTTATTACGGAAATGGACAGTTGGGTAAAGGAGGAAAACCCAGTCTGGTGATTCTGGAGGGAAAGCCTCTAACACAAGCTCAATCCTACAAATCCGACATAGAGATGAGTATTCCAATCCAAGGAAAAGTTTCAGACAGATATTGAACATAGTTCCAAAAATTAGGCCTATTTCCAGCCATAATCCACAACTCCATGCAACTGTAGGCTTGCCCAGCCTGGAGCTGCCTGGGGAGATACAGCACATGGACACTGTCGTCTATACGGGGTCCTGAGAGGAGCGCTGCCTGCTGCAACTGCTTCTACCTTTCCCTCTCCTGTTGATACCAATGATGGATGTGATCACTAAAAATAAGAGAGACTAGAAGTAATGTCAAATAAACAGATAGGAGTAAAGAATATTAAGTAAAAGCAACACAATTTGCTCTATTTTCAGATATGGCATTTTGGTAATGTCAGCAATTTTGTGTTTTGTTTTGTTTTGCTGTTAATTCAAACACACCCTAGAAATGCACAAGATCAAGTTTGATACTACTATTTACACCAATATATTAATGAAAATAATTTACATACATAACAATTTACATATATATGTCCAACTTTCATATATGGTTGAGTGTGATTCCTTGGAGGCCCTTGCCTTCCATGGGAATGTTGCTTCTTTGAATGACAGCACGATGATGAGAAAGTCTTCATTTGGATTTGTAAAAAATCTACAGGTAGGAAATAGATTTATCTTGCAGATAAATCAGGGACAGCAGATAAAATGACAATGTCGAAGTGACGGAACATTAGCTTACGTGAGTATGGATTTCTTAAAGAGCTCAAGGGAGCTTTTTCTCCTCTTCCCCTCCTGCATCCGTCGATGCTGTACGTCCAAACTCTGTGAGAGGGTCACAGCTGTGTGACTGCATGGCCCCCCATTCAGTGGGTCAATTTCTCATGTGTGTTGGTCCATCAGAAGAATCTCTGGCACCCTCAGCTTCCTGTCTCACAGCTTTCTTGAGTTTGCTTAAAGCCCGTGCTTGATCCCAGCTGGGGGCAAAATAATCTTGGACTTGAGCTCGCACTTATGTCCATTGTCAGAATTCCTTGAAACCACTCAAAATAATCTTGTTTTAAGTCAGGAAGGAGCTGTTACCTTTGGAAATGGGAATGGACCTTCAACGGTCTAAGGCCAGCACTGTATCTCAGAACCCTATTTGTGGTCCATTTGTCCAAACATGCCACAAGCATGTTTCATAATGTATCTAAATGCAGAAGATTAATGCCCCACAAAGCTTATGTGGCATCCTGGAGAAGACTTTTTCCAAGTGTGAAATTCTGGAAGATACCTTGCCTGGCATTCAGCCCTGAAATTATTGATCTGAGCCCAGGCTCCCTATAAACGGTCTTTATGATCATCCATGCTGCCTGCTGCAGGACTGGGATTCAGAGCCCAAGCTCTAGGGTCATGCCTTGGGGTCCATAGTCCTGAGCTTGTTTGGGTGCTGGAAATGTCTCGAGCCACATGTTCTGGGAGCTTCCACAGATGCCTGGGGACAATGCCTTGGAGAATCCTATGACAGAACTGCAGTTACCTCATCAACGGCAAGATGCAAGGTATGTTTTTTACTTGGAAACATTACATTTTGGTGTTATAAAGGGAATTTATTTCTCTAAAAATGTCAAGGCTGTGGAAAAACTTTTTTTACTGAGATGAAATTTATGTATAAATATACATAAAATGAATTGTGTTTGTGCTTGAGTCTATGTTTAAGTCTTGACAAATGAAAACTGTGCTCTTCAGCTGGCTGTGCTGGGCGTGCAACCTGAGGTACTTTCCTGGCACTGGAGAGTGAATAAACCTGATTTGTGATACAAGGCCCATGCAAAGAGGATGAGGAAATAATCACTCCTATCACAATGAACAGCCATCCAACCCATCAACCGCCTTGATTCTGTTGAGTATTTTGCTGGTGCAATTGGAGAAGTCAATTTTAAGGAGAGATTAGGAGGAGTACAGTGTACAGCTAAGCTCACATGATGCTCCTTACACCCAGAACTGGGCAAAGCTGTACATGCTTGAGAGGGAAGCTGAATCAATGGACCATGAAGATATTATCAAAAGCACTGGAAAGGCAGAAGCTCCTATAGCAACACTGTAGTTAAGGAAAAAGGTGCTGTAAGACACACAATTGTCTGTGCTAGCACAACAGTTGTGTTGAAACTGTTGACAGCTGTGCAGAGCGAAGGGGTGCAGAGAAGGAAAGCATGGGAGTAGGTGGTCACGTGGGCCCTCCACTTTTGTACAATGGTAGAGGGAAAATAGACAAATTATATTTGTTGAAGGAACTTACATTAATCTAAATTATGTAAGACTTGACTGGGGTTTGGTTTGAAGGACAGTAAGGGAAGTTCAAGATTCAGAGATGTTGGTAGGAATATTAATCAAGGGAGGACAGTGGAAGAAAATGCTCAAAGCCTGAGAAAGCAGGAGCTTGCTCTGAGCTATGCTGAATTAATGCTGGTATGTTAAAACCCATAAAGATAAGATATTTTGAAAACAAGTACAAAGACAGAATCTGAGTGAAGAGTGATATTCTGCACTGTCACAGTGAAGGTGATACATGAAGCCATCTTCTCTGGACTCACCAGGGAAGGGATATGTAAGGGAGAGAGGGTAAAAGAGTCGAGTCTGAAAAGCCTGAAAGAAATAAAGGCTGGAGTATGTGGCTGCAGGTGTTAGAAACAGCTGAGACTTTGAAGAGGATGAGAATAAACTGTGGGCCACAAATTGAACGAGCTGGGTGGAAAGCCTTCAGAGAGCAGGTGGCATGTCCTAGGGAGGAGGTTGGTTGGAACATATTCTGCTATCAACAGGAGGTATTTAGCAAGGTGGGATATTGGCTCATGTTGCAGCTGTAACTAGTGCTAGTTTGCTGCTAGATGTTCCGCTCTCTGAGAGCTTTGTGGTGTGTTCCCAGGGGACAGGCCTGCTTGTCGGAAGTATAATAACAGCTGACTAAGGCGGACTTGCTCTGAAGTTATCATTACTTCTCCATAGCTGATCATAAATAAGTATTTCAGTAGAAGTTTTAACTCCCCATCTAGAAAAGTAGTGCAAGAGAAAATTAATGTTTTCTTTTAAGTGTGAGTTTTGGAAACCGACAAAACTTTCATCACCCAGCATTTGGAAGAAATACCTTTAAAAGGAGTGCCTCATAAAGAGTAAGCTTTCCCTAAAACCTCACAATCTTATACCTGAGCCCTTCAAAAATGAGACATCTTTTTCTTCTTTACAAGCTAGAGGTAAAATATTCTGCTCATTTAGAAGTCACTTGCCTTGGGTACATCTTATTTGATGTAATATAAATTGTTTTTGGGGATTCCAGAGCAAATAAATGAGAGGGGGGGAAAAGCAAATTCGTCTTCAGCAATTGTTTCTAGTAGTAATCTTTAAATTACTTGTCCTAGTCAGTCACCCAGGAGCCAAATTTGTCATTAGTCCATGTCAGAAAAAGACCATTCTCAAGAATACTTATGAGATGCAAATGAAAGACTAAATTTTCATTTAATCCAGTACCCTCTTCAACATTTCACTTTATTAATCAGTAAGGAACTCTTACATGAACTTAAAAAAACGTTTCTAAAAGTGATCCAGGTGCAACTTCAAGAAGGAGCATGTTTTCATCAGGATTTATGACCCTCTGAAGATTTTGGAGCCCAGAAATGAATTCGTTTATCACAAGGCATCAGTGGGAAAAAAAATGAAGATGTCATTTTCCTTAGTGTAGTCTGGATTTTCCCCATTGTCTTTTATCTGTGACCATTATAAACCTAATGCAGTTGCTTTCTGATTACTTTTACATTTGGGAGTTTTCAGCTGTATTTAAATTGCTGAGGTTATTTTCAAAATACAGTAAAATATCAAAATTAACATTGCTTATTTTTAGTCAGATATTCTGGATTTGACAATAGAGTTTGATTTGTGTGGATATGTATGAATGGGCATTGTTTATACAAATGTTTTGGTGAGTACTGGCCAGCAATACTGGTTCCTAGACTTTTCAAATACTGGCTTGCTAATTGCTAAATTATGCTGATGATGAGATGCAGGAGCAAGTATTATTTATCCTGTATGCAGAATATTCAGGCCATAAAAACAAATTTCAAACATACCTTTATTCTTTGGTAATTACAGTAACAAGGTCAAGAAAGGCCAGTCAAGAAATGACCATAGCCCAACCACCAGCCAGACTTGGGCAATTAACAGCAGCTGTTAATGAAACCTTCTTGCCTGGGCGATACCAGAGAACGTGCATTCAAGAAATTGGCTCAGCAGCACATGAAAGCTGAGGGCCAAAGTTGCTGATGAAGTCCAGACCAGGATTTGCAAAGGAAGCTCCCAAGAAACACATGCCTCTAATGTCCATTTCCTGTAGCTAGGTTGTAGCTAGGCATCTTTTTGAAGCTGATCATCAGAGCCTGAAATCACTTGTTTGACCCAGATCTGAAGTACCCACTGGAGTTCTGCACTCTGAACAATGTCTGTACTTTAGCCCATAACTAACCAATAAGAGATATGGAAGTCAAGCAGCTGCGGAGCAGGATCCCAGAACCGCTGCAGCAGGAATGCCTTAAATTCACTGCTTTTCTTCATCTCTAAGCTTTTCCATCTCCTGTTGCTAGATCTCACCCTCCAGCTCACCAAGTGTCCCGGCGGGAGGAAAGCCCTCATTTCCAATGTCCCATGGCAGGTGGAGCAGACAGGAGGCAGGAGCCGGAAGTCCTCCCTAGTATGGCATGGCCGGGAGCTGGAGACCCATCTCCTGGGCGAAAGCTACTCTGTCAAGCAAGAGCAAAGGCAGGGAACACACGGGGTGTGGTGTAAACCTGGGGTTTGCTTGATTTGGCGTCCCAAGTGCTTGTCGGCAGGCTAGAGATTGACAGTGCAGAAATCAGGTCTGCAGAGGGTCCCAACAGGTCCAAGAAGCCGCGGCCAGGGTGCCATAGCAGGGGCTCTCCTGACCTGCTCCCACGGTTTTAGGCTGCCACGCTGACTTTAGCTATCAAAAATCCTCAAAACGTTCCACAGGGGAAAGCTCAAAAGCTTGTGCCCTCCTTGACAGGGCTGGGTTAGTGTTCTGTTGTTGGTTTTTTAAAATTTATTTCTGAGAAAATAAACCAATCCCACCCGGGCTGCAGCCCCTGAAGGAGTGGGGGTTCGCAGGTTGTAGTCGGGGCAGGGGGGCACCCCCGAGGCGGGGCGGGGGTCACCATCGAGGCACGGCAAAGGTGGAACCCCGAGATGCTGAATGCACTCCAGAGAACCTCAGCCTACCCCACAGCCGTCAGCAGAGACCCACAGGTCTCTGTCCTCAGCTTCCCTCGATGCCCCCCGAAATACCAGGGTCAGCACGGTCTGTCCCCGGGGTGGCCTTCGCGGGGCCGGGGCTGGCACAGAGGCAGAGGGACACACGGGGGGAGCCAGAGGGACGCGCCGGGGCGGTGACAGAGCATCGGCCCCCTCAGGGGGGATGCACGGCCGCCGGTGCCCCCGGCTGCTGCGCCCGCAGCCGCTGCGGGAGGCCGGGGCGTGGGGGGGGTCTTGCGGGGTGAGCAGCAACACTTTGGGGGCTGACGCGGACTACACACTCGTACTCAGGCTGCCGCAGCGCGGGCAGCTGCTCTGCCAGAGCCAGGGAAGGCTGAAGGCTTGGGGTCGGGAGGGGTCCGGCTGCAAAGTCACTCTGTGCGGGAGACCGACGCGCAGCCGCCCCTTCGGGCTGCCCGAGGGGGATGCGCCCGGCGCTGCCGTGCTGTGCCACCTGCTCCGGCGCAAATGATGCCGCGAACTGCGGTGAGGGACACGGTCCTGTCCCCGAGCCCGTGCCCAGCCCCGGCGGGGCGGGCCCGTCTCCCCCCGGGACGCTCACCCCGCAGATGGGGCGGATGCGGTGAGACACGTTTGTATCCCAGCCCAACTCCGCTGCTCGCCCCAAACGGCGGCGTGGGATTGCGTGGGATTTCCTCAGCAGGTGTGAAACGGACGGCCAAGGAGGGATAACTCCCTCCTGATGATGGGGACTTCTCCCAAGGTTATCCCGCTGAGGGTTGTCAGCGCCTCCTCATGCTGAAATGTTTGAACGTAGGAAGGAACGGGGTCGGCGCTAACAATTAACTCCCGAAGTATGCTGAAAATGCAGTGACACTTGTCTTTAGAAGGGCTTGGTTTTGTCTGCCGTGCTAATTGATTTCTGTTCAGGCTGATCCCTCTTAAAACATGAACAGATTTAATGGTTCTTACTCCCGAGCTCTATGCTATTGAGGTAATTTCGGTTATTAAGACGCATTAATAAACAGTTAATAGACACCCTTTTTTTTCCCGAGAGGTAAGCTCTTCATCAGTCCGAAATAAATGAGCAGCCTCCACCGATGCTCTCCGGCACGCGGGATCAGCAGTTACTGCCCACGCGTGTCAAAACTGCCCTACAGCTAAGGAAGTGCAGGTGGTTTGTCCCACAGAGACCAGCAAGTCCTTCTGCAGCGTCGCACGGGAGAAAGAAGGGCTGTAACATCAAAACAAAGGATCGGTGACTAATTCGGTCTCTGACTCCGCCGATGAGAAAATAGCTCCCAACAAGTGCACCGAGCCCGGCTTCAGCCCCTGAGCAAAAGAGGGCGAGTCAAATTCCTCGAGTCAAAATCTGGGATGTGCTAGAAAGCCTCCTCGCTGTTAAGGCCAGGAGGATGAATTCGTATTGTAGGCAACCTGAATGAGAGCTGGATTAGATAACTTGTCATTTTTCTGGCTCCAACCTGCGCTCCCGCCTCCTTCCCCTCCACCCCTCAGAAAAAAAAAAAAAAAAAAAAAAAAAAAAGCCTTATAAGAATTTGCTCTGGCCTTCCTTTACTTTTTCTCTGGTAAGGCTCATATTTCATTTCTGGCAGCCAGAGAAATCTTAATAAAAAAGACGTGTAGAAGCATTTCCAGGGGAATAATTTGATCAGGAATTATTGCTGGTTTTGGAATTAGTCCTAAAACTTATTAAAAGTTGAACAATCCCAGCACATACTCTTCTCTTCCAGGGATCCTTTTCCTGCGATAATAGCCTTCCCCCACCACATTTTTTCCCCTGCTGCTCCGCGTGGATCCCATCTATAGTAGCGGGGGTGGTGTTGTTTTACCCTTCCCGATCTGTTTGATGGTATTTAGCAGGCTGCTGCCATTTTGCCCCACTAGCAGCAGCCACCGGGTTCCCTCCCTTTCATCTCGTTATCGCGGGCGCCCAACGCTCCCGTGAGCAGGTGGGAACAGCCACTCCCGGCGGGAAGAGGCCCCTCCCGGGCCGACTGCCCCCGCCACCCGCACACTCGCCCTCCCCGGGGCAGCGCTCGCCCCCAGCGGCCCCGGTCCGGCCTCGCTGCCCGACGAGGACCCCGGACTCCGGAGCTGGAGCTGAAGA
>VZRV01000764.1:0-74892 GCA_013398115.1 Falcunculus frontatus
CAGCCACGCCCCAGCCACACCCCCCGCGCCCGGCCACGCCCCCGCGCCGGACACAATGCCGCGGCCGCGCCCCGCCCCCGCGCTCCCATTGGCTGAGCGCCGTTCCCGCATGACGTCACCGGCGGGGCGGGGCGCGGCGCCCGATTTAAGGGGTGGCGAGGGGCGCGGCCGCCGCAGCGGCAAGTGCGGGAGCGGGCGGAGCAGGCGGTGAAGGCGGCAGGAGCAGCGGGGCGGCACCTTCGGACACCGGCANGCCGTTCCCGCATGACGTCACCGGAGGGGCGGGGCGCGGCGCCCGATTTAAGGGGTGGCGAGGGGCGCGGCCGCCGCAGCGGCAAGTGCGGGAGCGGGCGGAGCAGGCGGTGAAGGCGGCAGGAGCAGCGGGGCGGCACCTTCGGACACCGGCACTATGCGTGAGATCGTGCACATCCAAGCCGGGCAGTGCGGCAACCAGATCGGCGCCAAGGTACGGACCGGCACCCGGCTCGTCCTCCCGGGACTCCGCGCGTGGGGCGGCGCCCGCTCAGCCGGGTTCCGCGTGTCCCGGGGAGAGCGCTGCCGGGAGGGAGAGACCCCGGCTTCCCGCTGCGGAGCACCGTCGGGCTCGCCCCTCCCTGGGGCGAGGGACGGCTCCTGGCTGTTGCATCTTAGGGGGGAGCTCGGTGGGGCTTTTCCGCCGTGGGTGTGGCACGCCGTGGGAGGGAGAGCCCGGCGGGGGCATCAGTTGCCGTCCATCAGCCCCTCGCGGGCTGCGGGGGTCCCGGGAGAGCGGGGGAAGGGGCGCCGAGCCGGTGCCACACCCCTCCCGTCGGTGGGGGGGGTTTGTGGGGCGCGGTGGAGGCTCCGTCTGGCCGGGGGGGCGCACCCACGCGCGGCGAATCCCCGCGCGCCACGTGGCGGGGATTTGGCCAGGGGGTGAGAGAGGGGCGTGGCGGCACTGACCACCCTCCGGTCCTCTCAGTTCTGGGAGGTCATCAGCGATGAGCATGGCATTGATCCCACGGGCAGCTACCACGGGGACAGTGAGCTGCAGCTGGAGAGGATCAATGTCTACTACAATGAAGCCACCGGTAACGCCCCTCTCTAATGAGCTTCCCGGGGGCGGGGGGCTTAGGGTGTGCAGGCAGGGGTCCCCCAGCCCTTCCCGCAGTGGTTGACGCCCCAGCACAGCTTAAATGGCTGCTTTGTTTTCCCATCCCTGCATCTTTCCAAATTCCCACACCCTCCATGTCCTCAGCAGCAACTCCTGAGGAAGCGGATGGGAGCACAGCAGGGCTCCTGTGACACTGGCTGCCGACTGCGGGGCTGTAACGCTGGTGCTGATTCCTCCCACAGGTAACAAGTATGTCCCCCGTGCCATCCTCGTGGACCTGGAACCCGGCACCATGGACTCTGTGCGCTCCGGCCCCTTTGGACAGATCTTCCGTCCCGACAACTTTGTCTTTGGTGAGTGACTGTGGGATGGAGGAGTTCCAGAGTGGGAACTCCACACACAGAAAAGACTTGGAGTGAGTATGCAAGGGACCCTGGGGAACCCGAATCCTCATAGCAGAGTGGGGATGGAAGTGAGGGGAGGCGCCCCTAGGGAAGGGGTTGTGGCAGCATCTCTGTTTGTCCCTGGGGCGCTAATGTGGCACCCGGCTTCTGGTCTGCCCTGTAGGTCAGAGCGGGGCTGGCAACAACTGGGCCAAGGGGCACTACACGGAAGGCGCTGAGCTGGTGGACTCTGTGCTGGATGTGGTGAGGAAGGAGTCGGAGAGCTGCGACTGCCTCCAGGGCTTCCAGCTGACCCACTCTCTGGGCGGAGGCACGGGCTCCGGCATGGGCACCCTCCTGATCAGCAAGATCCGGGAGGAGTACCCCGACCGCATCATGAACACCTTCAGCGTCATGCCCTCGCCCAAGGTGTCGGACACGGTGGTGGAGCCCTACAACGCCACCCTCTCTGTGCACCAGCTGGTGGAGAACACGGACGAGACCTACTGCATCGACAACGAGGCCCTCTATGACATTTGCTTCCGCACCCTGAAGCTGACCACTCCCACGTACGGGGACCTCAACCACCTGGTGTCGGCCACCATGAGCGGCGTGACCACCTGCCTTCGCTTCCCCGGCCAGCTGAACGCCGACCTGCGCAAGCTGGCGGTCAACATGGTGCCTTTCCCGCGGCTGCACTTCTTCATGCCGGGCTTCGCCCCGCTGACCAGCCGCGGCAGCCAGCAGTACCGTGCCCTGACGGTGCCCGAGCTGACGCAGCAGATGTTCGACTCCAAGAACATGATGGCCGCCTGCGACCCCCGCCACGGCCGCTACCTGACGGTGGCCGCCATCTTCCGGGGCCGCATGTCCATGAAGGAGGTGGACGAGCAGATGCTCAACGTGCAGAACAAGAACAGCAGCTACTTTGTGGAGTGGATCCCCAACAACGTGAAGACGGCCGTCTGCGACATTCCCCCGCGCGGCCTCAAGATGTCCGCCACCTTCATCGGCAACAGCACGGCCATCCAGGAGCTCTTCAAGAGGATCTCGGAGCAGTTCACGGCCATGTTCCGGCGCAAGGCTTTCTTGCACTGGTACACTGGCGAGGGCATGGATGAGATGGAGTTCACGGAGGCCGAGAGCAACATGAACGACCTGGTCTCCGAATACCAGCAATACCAGGATGCCACTGCTGACGAGCAGGGCGAGTTTGAAGAGGAAGGAGAGGAGGATGAAGCATAAAGTTGAGATGGGTAGGAGTTAAGTATAGTCTGAGCAGGCAAGTATTCATTGAGAGAAGGAATCTGTGCAGTTGTGCTGAAGCATGCATTTTTTAATTTGGTGCTCTCCACTGTTGCTTCTGTCAGCAGTTTTGTATCCTTGACTGTCCAATGTAACAGTAGTTGCAAAATACTTCAGAGTCTTCTGTTGAAATGGTTAACTTCTCAAACATAAAGGCTTTTTGTGTCCTAAACTGTCTCCTCTACTTTATTTCTCTCTAGATTAAGCAAGTAATTCTTGTGTAGCTTTCCGTAGCTTCACTTCTCAGTTTATTCCTGAACTTCAGTGAAAGGTTAAGCTCAATTAAACAAGAATTCTCTGGCTGTGAATTTAGCAGCATGTGGAAACTGTAGTAGCTCAGCTAAAGATCCCAGGTAATTTATGGAAACTCCTGTGTCTAACAGCTTAGCTGGTTGTTGTGGCAAAAGTTGGTTTAGGTGGTAACAAGACACTGCTCTTGAATCGTGCAACTCCTCTTTATGGACATACATGGTAGAGAGGTCAGAGAGGAGGTACTGAATTCCACATTACAAGCTGTCAAAACTGATTTGATGGGATGGCTGCAGGCTTCCCTACTGCCACTCAGCAGCTTATTTAACTTGTTCCAGGGACTATAGACTATATGGGTGTCTGACTGTGATTTGACTTGATGCTGAGCTCACTTATCTTCCCCTCAATTCTTCCCTCTAAATACAAAAATTCCATGCAGAGAAGCATGGGTCTGTTCTAGCGGGCATCTTGGGAGCTCAAGTGAAAACCTGAACTTTTTCTCTTCAAGAATAAAATTTGTCTTTCCCAAAAATAGCCACTAACTTGCCCTTAACTGTAAAGGGATTGATTCTACAGGGCGATCAATTCCATTTAGGAGATATGAGGTGATGGGCAGATTTCTAGGCTCAAAAGGCTATCCAGAGCATAACATACAGTCTTAGTCTTCTATAGATACCCTGACAATAGCTGTCTCCAAGTTACATGTTTACAGGGCATTTGTTTGCTCCTGGTCCCTGCAGCAGGATATGAACCTTTACCCAGGCAGGGGAGAGCAGTGCAGCTGCACCCTGCTGTGCGTCTTTGCAAAGGTAAGTGTGGTTTCTTTACAGTGAGGAAGGGGGGATTTATGTTTCTGTGTTCTTATAGGATGCAAGAATGGTGAATGAGTCTACATGTTAAGTGTAGTTTTCAAAGTTTCATAGATCCTCTTGCTCCTACAAAGCAAGAGTGAAATCCCTCATGTTTAGCAGTTACCCAATATGTAAGCTTAGTCCTTAGTTCATCCAACCACCACTTAGGGGAGTGGTCCTGCACTAAAAAAAATGTTGCTAAGAAATCTGCTACCAATGCTACAATTACTGCAGTCCTTACTGCTCTGAAAGAGCTGGTATTCACATGTGTGCAGCCTCTATTGTGATCCTTTACTGAAATGCTTGCAAGGCATTACTGGAATAAAGAATTAAAAGGGAGCTGCTGTGCATAACTAATATCTTGCCTGATTTGAATCCACTGCCTGTGGACACTGCTCTGAGTGTAGCCCATTCCTTTGCTGATGGGCCTGCTACTCTGGTGTGTGTGGAACAACAGGCACTTGCTAAAGCTTTTCTCTCGTCTGTAGATTTGGTTTCTGGTGTACAGAGAAGTGAGAAGCACTTAAACTGCCTGGACTGTCGGTAAACAAATACAGCTGTGTATACCCACAACAGTACTTGTATTTCTTAACACTTGAGCAGTTCTAGGATTAAACATTAGACAAATTGAGGTTGTTTTAGTAACTGAGTTAATACATGCTGCCTCAGGCCTTTTGGGGAAATAACACTGTATCTGGTTGCCAAAGTAACCTTGCCTTGAAATTACCTAGCTGGGTTCCACTTGAAATTGTTGATCATATAGCTTTGAGTCAGCAAATGAATCTAAACAAAGTTTCACTGAAAGATGAGACCTTGGTGTTTGATAGTAAAGATCTTCCTTTCAGCCATGACACTGTAGCAGGTTTCACTAGTATTCAACACGTCTAGCATCTAATTCTCAGTGTAATCACATTCTGTCTCTAGCTAATCCTTAAATATAACTACCCAAGTGACATATTTCACTACAGCTCCCTTACTAGAAAGTAGGGCACCATCCTACATGGCTTGCTGTTGTTTGTAGTCCTTTTTTTTTTTTCTTTTTTGTTCTAGAGAAAGAAAACCCAGAAATAGAAATACTCTAGACAGAAACATATCCTTTCATAAATCCTACATGTCTTGTTTGCCAGTCATAATAATTAAAAAAATCAAGCCATCATTTCAGTAGGAGTTGAGAAATACAGAAAAAGGGGATACTGAAAGACTTGAAGGGAAGGTTCAAAGCTTGATAGGAACAGTAAGTTCAATATAAGGGAGGGTGACTCTCATCCTGCGTCTGGGACTGCAGCATCTTTTTTGTTTTTCTTTGTATCTTTGATCTTTAGTTGTATTTATTACCCAGGAGACCTTTCACTATAAAAACTGGAGCTGACTGCTGTATGCCAAACAACAAAGAGGTGTCTTCACAGGTCTTTGTGGCTGCAATTTTTCTGTTTCACAAAGAAAGCAGAACCACTGGAAGGATTTCAGATTAGGTTATCTGACTGCCTTAACCTCTCCTGGGTGTAGATTTATATTTGTCCATGTGATGAACAATACATTTAGGGTTAAAGGTCTTGCATGAGGTGTCCTGTTTGGAAGAAATGGGGATAGATAATGCAAATTTAGAGGTGTGCAGATTAAGCCACTTATAATGACTGATTGGTGTTGAGATGTAAGTTAATAATATGAAGTAATATATTTTCATTTCAATAGATCAGTTGTGGCCTGAAAGGAAGCATTCTCTTCTGCTGACAATTAGAGCTGATGGTGTTGGGGAAGGGAACAATCTCTTTATTTATTTTTTTAAAAATCCCCTTTGTTAAATGTGTGGAATTTTTAAGCATGTTAGTAGAATGTCTTGACCAAGGCAAACAATCAGTGCTTGACTGCTGTTAAGTGCAAGAGGGTAAGGATAAATAAGGTTGTAAAAACAACTAGGCACCATGTAGGTTTAATTTAAATAGAAATGGCATGAGTCGTGGTAGCACTGGGATGCCTTCTCTCCTAATTTCTCTTCCCTGTTTATTTCTTGAAACTCAGTCCAAACCATTGTAGCAACAGTGTTGTGGAAATATAATCCAGTATGTGGTCTGATATTTCAAAACTCTTAATGGGATTTTAGGCTTACATCTGTTTTACAACAGATGTTTTCCAGTCTTTCAAGTGGGAGCAATAATGATTCTCCTTTTCCCAAGGTACATGAAGTGCCCATATAAATCAGAAATTGGATTGCATTAAGCATACAGGGGTCCTGGTGACGTGATAGTCTACGAACCAAACGTGAGGCCCATCCTGTTGACAGATGTATCCTTCCAGAAGGTATGAGGTGAAGAACAGAGCAAACCAAAGTAGCAATAGGATTTATAACCTGAAGAAAGAAGAGAATCCAGGTGTTTGGGTCTCCTCTCCAGTGAATTGCCTGCAAAAATAGGGCAAGCCCCTAATCTGTGCAGGGAAATCTACTCATGGATGATGATATCATGGGCTGCATAGCTCAAAAGAGTGTGGTGCTAGTAGGTTCTTCTATAAGTGCAAGTAGTATGTGCTTAAAGAAATTGATGGACTGACAGTCCTTATGGGATGGTGCTGCAATGCACTACTGCAAAGCACAGCTCTGGTGCCCGGAGCAACTCTGGCAAAGTGGTGCAAGAAGGCCAAGTTTTCTTGCCTCACTAGAAAAAGTTAGGGCCTCTAACAATACTCCCTGCATTAGAAAGAGTTCTCCTCTTGTTTCCTTTGTCTTCTCCGTAATCCCCATAGCCAAGTTCATGTGTAAGATCAGGATGAAACCCAGTAATGGCTTTCAGTGGGGCAAGTTTCACAGTTGTTACGCTGAAATCACTTTCCAAACATGTCCTTCCCTCCCACCCAAAAGAACCCAAACCCAGTGCCCCCATATCTCATTGTTTTACTACTACTTTTATTTATTTATTTTTTTTTTAAGAGAAGGGTTGTTAATCTATATTAGGTTCTGCCTCACAGTAGGAGGTGCTTTAATTACTGCTTTCTGTTTAATGAAGCCTAATATTTTTGTTTGCTATAGCTATGAGGAGGTAAAATCTCCTCTGGAGAAATCATGTGACTACCCCTTATTATTTGATGCACAACTTTTCTCCCAAAGGGTGTTATTCTACTTTTCCTCTCCACATTAAAGCATAATGAACAAATACTTTTAGGGACTGTTCAGAAATCATAGCCTGCACAGGAGTTATAGGTAACACTATTCCCCCGAGCCTGTTCAGTGTAGGAGAGGCACTGTTTTTAATTTACAAATAATACCCTTCTCAATCTTCCCATTTGTTTTTTCAGCTGCTTCTACATTTCCATAGAACAAAGCTTGTGACACTTCTGATGCTTTATATGTGCCTGGGGTAATCTGAGTAAGGTTATTTTTTGCCCCCCTTTCTTCAGCTCAAAATAAACCTCTAGAGAGAAGAAGGAGCTGATTTGGTCTGACTAAAAAAAAATTTTTTTTGAGAGTTTTTCACCTTCCAATCTAAAACCCATTCATACTAAGCACTTGCCTTTTGATACTTCAGCAATCACCTGTCCTGGTCTGTTTGTTATTTATTAAAATGGGAAAGAGCAGACTCTTTGTTCTCAGATATTCCCCTTTAAATGGGTCTTAGCTTTAGCTTGCCTACAAAAAAATTCAAAATGGAAGCATTTGGTCACAGGAAAGTGCCTCAGGACATGATGCATTTTGGAAAAAGACATTTCTTGGCCCTGAGTCTCCTGCAGAGTTGTCCAGCTGGAGCCCTCTGAGCATTGGAAACCGAGGCAGAGGGAGGGTGTGAGGGAAGCTGTGAAAGCCTGGCCATCCCCAGACATTCTGCCAGCAAAGGACACAGTGCAGGTGACAACTCCTTTCCCTGAGCAGTTTAGCAAGAAGTGAACTGTTTCCCTGCTCCTAGCTTCAGTCCTATTTTAAGTATTTTATTTGTGAATCTGCCAGAAAGAAAAATTGTGTCTCTTTGAAGTGTGTGTGTAAGAAGGTAAACACAGTATCTAGGTAAAAAAAAAAAAATAATTTAAGAGTAGGTCATTCTCTCCTCCCAGCTCAAAGTAATTTTTCCCTTATGGGCAGAATTCCACTTGTAAGGGAAGAAATCAAGTTACCCCTCTGTAAAATTCTTGATTATTAATGTTTGATTCTTGTAGTGTAGAGATTTTCCAACTGGTCTCAATTTATCTATATGTCATCCTTTATAATCAGGTTATTTTTCTCACTTGGCTTCCTTGGAAAGCTTAAGGCTTTGGTTTTGTTGTTTTTGGTTTTTTTTTTCCTTTTTGGCAAGAATGCCTCTATCATTGAAAAAAAAAAAATAGTCTATTTTAAGCAGAATGTGAAAAAAACACACTTGCTCCAGAGGATGAAGTGGCTACCCTGGCAGAGGTTGTGTAGCTTATTCAGTAAAAGGTTCTGTGTTGTTTTGCAGTGAAAAATGTTTCCACATTTTCCGTGAATGTAATAGAAAAATACTGCCTGCCTCCACAGTGAATAATTAAACAGGAGCTTCAAGCAGAATTCAAATGTTCTCACAACAAGCTTTACAAACATTTAATGAAATTCAAGCACTGACTTCTTACATCATGCTTCTCTGCATCCAGCATAATGCTGGTCTTATAATTAATAAATTAATTGTACAGCTGTTTTTTTGAAATTTCAGCTACAAAATTTCCAGCTCCACCCTAGCAGGCAGGGATTAGAGATTTTGTTGGCACTGAGAAAACTGCTGTTTCCATAGGTAGGGCTGATTCGGTGTCCTTCAGCTGCTAATAAGGATGGTCCTATTCCCCTTGCCCCACTTCAGGTGTTACCTCTGTGTCATTTCCTCTACCAGCTCCAGGGCATGTCTGACCCTTTCACCAGTCTTTTCCTCTCCCTTAACTCCACAGTTAAGGACAGAAAACTGAGGGGGTGGAAGAAGGCTTTTCTTAAATTAGGTGGTGTGCCAGAGGGAGAATTTGTGCAAAGAAGGAGGGAAACGTGGGCGGCTGGCAGCAGGAGAGAGCAAAACAAGGTGTTTGGCTGATTCAGCCACCTAGGGCAACATCACTCTGAACTCTCCTGCCGAGAACCCGGGCAGTTTTAAACAATGTACACTGAATCCCGCCACAAACTACTGCATCTCTTAGCAGACCTCACAAGATGTAGTTCAGAGTTTGCCCAGTGTCAGTAACTATCGGATTGCAAGAAAGCAAGGAGGCTAAGGAACAAAAGAAACAGTAACTAGCAGATCAAAGTCTCTATCTGTACCTTGTTCTCGATGACGTGCAGGAAATGAACTGCCCTGGAAAACATGGTATCAGTATTTCATTTATATTGATGCTGGAATCTTAGTCATCTTTTGACTGGAGAACCCAGTTTGTAGGGATATCAGACGTGTTTCATCTACTGAGCAATCTAAAAAAGGTAGATGCGGCCCGGATGGGGGCAGGAGCCATCTGGCTGCTACCCCATCACATCTGGTGTGCCAAGAGGAAATAATGAGAGGCAGCATTGTTTTGCCTTTCTTCTCAGTAAATCGCTGCCTGATGATGATCAACACATTTTTCCCTTTTTGGAATCATTTTGTGACATGTGATCGTGTTTATTATGGTACCTTTGGAAGCCAGACAATTGGGGTTCTGTTTGCTGTGTCCTGTACAAGCACATTCACAGAAATGCCTGACTTTCAGAGGTTATAATCTAAATTCACAAGAGGAACCATATGGTGTGGAAGAAATATTAGATTCATGGAGAAACAGTTCTCCCCTTTGAAGGTCCATGGGTTATTTTAGAATTGAGAGCATCCCAAATCGCTCTGTAATGTGATTTTCTCTCACACATTTATCCTCCCTCCTCTTTTGTTCTTGGCCAAACACACAGACCCTCAGGTATAATAAACACAAGTTCAGAGGGCTCTACAATGAAACTGCTTTTGCTCATTCATAAAAACATGCTCAATGTTGTACTAAATTGCTTCTAGTGCCTGCAGTGAATTGTAATATTGAAATAAAAATAGATTTCTCTTTTAGGTATTTTACTACTAACATTTAAATCATTTTCACAATTATTCCATCCTCTTGCTGGCAGAATATTCTTCTGTCTTAATGCACATAGCAGACAATTAAGCATCATGTTCAAGAGGTGACCTCAGGCAGTCCTCATCAGGTGGGAATGTCATAGTTACCAGGTAGAAGGCAAACAATAAGGTAATGAACAGAGCCTGCTCATTTGGGTACCAACAGAAAGACTCAAAAGGCCATGAACAACACATGACATCACCCATCACAAATGAGTGAGAATAAAGCCATGGGGAGACATTTTGTGTGCTTGAGAAGCTTTCATATTTGTACACTTGTGATTCTTTCTCAAACAATGGAAAATCATGGACAGACATGAAAATATTGTGGGATCTCTGTTGCCTCCCTTGTGCATCCATCGCCAGGCTCCACCGTTGCCTTGGGAACTGGGTAGGCAGGGTTTGATGCAGGCAGGGAGGAGGCTGTGGCAGAGTTTCGGCTGCCGAGGGGCCCATGGGTGTTCCTGGGCACATGCCCTGCCTTTGTATGAACGGGAGCATTTTGGCTTTCAGCTGTGATTCTGACAACTTAGAATTTATAGAGCTATATTTAAAAAACCCCAAACAACAGGGATCTCTCATATCTATTTAAGTATCCTTGATGGCTTCGATTTGTTAAAGTGTTTGCCATAAGGAAAGATTGACATTCAAGTAGTTGACATTTAGTTCGGTTCACTGTGTGTTCGTGGATGCTCAACATTGCTGAAGATGAAGGAACTTTTACACATAAATATGTACTTCCCTTTAGGTACTCAGAATAAAACCTGGAGCTACATCCCCATCCTGAAAAAAACAGTGGGAATCTACAAAGAGACCAGTACTATAGTATCTAAGAATTAGTTTCCTAATAAAAGCTCAGAATCCTTAGTGGAATAACTATAAAGGAGGTCACTGTGTGCATGTGGGAAGAAGACACCTCAGGGAGTGTCCAAGTGTCTTCAAGAAAAGAATCATAATGCTTCAAGCCAGGCCTTTCTGGATTGTCAAGAATACTTTGGCACCCGAAAATCTCTTCAGTCTGTGTGGATCCCTCAGAGATGCCAGAGATGCAGTTGTGTTGCAGTTCCACCAGCAGTGAGAAGATGTAACTGCCTGCTGCAGCCCAAAAAATGGGTAATGCCTATAGCAAGTACAAATGTATATGCATAAGTTGTGTGAACAATAACAAAGGCTGCCTGTGACTAAGTGTTGCTGAAATATGTCAAAGGAAAATGCTGATGACAGCTGGGATATAAAGAACACAAACTTCTAAAGAATTTGGTGAAAAGACCTCAGTGCCAGCACAGTCCTGGATATTTTGTGATTGCAAAAGCCACATGGAATAGCACCACACTTAATTCCCAGTGTTGCAAAGCTTAAGCCAGTCTGTGCTCGTGACATTTCACAGCAGCTGAGGTTTCTGCACTAGGGAAAAAAAAAGAGCTACAGTTGATAAGAAAGTCAATTCACTGGAGCAAAATGAGAGCCACTTTTGAAAATACAGCCAAAGTACTTTTCCAAGGTCACAGCAGCCAAATTCCAGGAAAAGATATGGTACTTCTTTAGCTACTAGTATTTTCTGCTGTAGATGAAAAAAAAAGAGTGAAACTGGTGACATTATGCATTGATTTATATTGTGTTAAGCATAGCTAACCTAAGCATTATGTAAACAATTCTATCATTCTGACTTTACTTTTGATAGTGGTAATGATTTCCCACATCAATTATTACCTCACCTTTGAAAAAATCTTCTTGTTTTGAAAGTGTTATAATTGCAATATAATGTTATAGTGTACTGTGAAACTGAGATGAATAAGTTGTCAGTCTGGTGTTGCTGATCATGCACAGCCTCCCACTCCTTTCTTTCCCTTTCATACAACCACGGAATTGTTGAAGTTGGACAGAACCTCTGGAATCATCTAGTTTAGTCCTTTACTTTGCCTGACAAGGTCAGCTAGAACAGATTAATCAGGGTTGTCCCCCCTAGGGTTTTGACTGTTTCTGAGACTGGAAACTCCACAACCTCTCTGGTTGTACCTGTACCAGAGCAAAGCAGTTTCTTTTCTTATGTTTAGATTTCTGTATTTCAGTCTGTGTCCATCGCCTCTCCTCCTGTCACTGCGCACCTCTGATAAGAGCCTGGCCCCATCTTTACGACTTCCCATCAAGTATTTACACACACTGATAAGAATCCCCTGAGCCTTCTCCAGGAAAATCGGTCCCAGCTGTCAGGCACTCCTTGTATGACAGATGCTCCACTTCCTTAACCATCTTCATGGTCTTCCATTGGATTCACTCCAAAATGTCCATCTCTCTCTCATATTGGGGAGCCAAGAATTGGATGTAAAACTCCAGATGCATCTCACCACAGCTTATCCCCTTCCCTTACCTGCTGGTAACAATCTTCCTTAAACGAGGATGTTGCTGGACACTCTTGCTGTTAGGGCACACTGCTGACTCACGTTCAACTTGGTGTCCACCAGGATTTCCACGTCATTTTTGGCCAAGCTCCTTTCCGTCTGTGTGGTCCTCAGCATGTACTGGTTTAGGGGGTTGTTCCTTTCCAGGTACAGGACTTTGCAATTCCCTTTGTTAAACTGCATGAGATTCCTGTCAGCCCATTTCTCCAGCCTACTGAGGTCATTCTGGATTGGCAGCACAACCCCCTGGTGTATCAGTCCCTCCTCCCCGTTTTGTATCATCAGGAGACTTGCCAAGGGTGCATTCTCTTGCCATTTAACTCACTAATGAAGAAGTGAAATGGTGTTGGCCAAGGATCAGTCACTAGAGTACGGCACCAGTGGTTGGCTTCTGAATTTCATGTTGCTGATCTCAAGCCCTTCAGCTTGGCAGTTCAGCCAGTTTTCACTCCATCTCTGTCCATTTATCTAGGCCATAGCACATCAATTGCCCTACAGGGATGTTATAAGAGATAGTTCAAAAGCCTTCACGAAATAAACAATGTTAACTATGCTGAAGCTGTTGATACTTGGAAAAAGTTTGAGAGCTTGTACTACCATGCTTTCCCCTTGGCACTTTAATGTTGTGCTTGAGGCGAACTCTCTCCAGTTCCATTATGCTGAATACAAGGTACATCATTTTGCATCCTCTTTACCAACCTGTTCCTTGCTTTGTTTTGGGCTGTCATTGCCCTTCCCTGGTGCAAGTGTAAAGCTGTCCTCAACAGGCTGGCCAGCTGGGTGGCAAAGCTACTTTCACTTCTGAAAAAAAATTAGAGCTGTGAATCAAGTAATGTTTTATAATCAAGTTCGACAGTTTCTGCACAATCCATTACAGATCCTGCTGAAATTTGTTTCAGATATTCTCCTTGGCAGCAGTGCAGATACAGGTATGTATCACAGTTGGTTCTATTATATTCTCTTTGCTGTTCTTAAGCTGTCTCTCCTCCCTTGGTCATCCACTATGTGCTTATCTCTCTTTTATTTTTTCTCTGAGAGTTCAAGCAGAGACACTACAAGTGGGATTCAAAGTTTTCCAAAATGAGGTCCATGGCAGGTGTCTGGTAACACACAATGTAACTTCACTTATAGAAAAGAAAGCTATCCCATTCCTGTGGATGTTAAATTGCTATCACTGCTGCATAAGTCCCAGAAAAAGCCATTCTTTAGCAGCAGCATAAAATCTCATGCCAGCCCTCTGTGTTCCTGAAATTAGAGCCCCATGTTTAGAGGTTTAGCCGCACTATCTAAAACAGTTTTGTGCTTGAAAGTGGCTGTGGGCTTTAACATCACCACCCAATCTCTGCTTGTTTCAGGTGCCCAAGCTATGGAAAAATTATGCTTGTGCTTCAAACATACTGAAACATGATTAAGCAGGCCTGAGCTAGAAATACAGACTTGAGGATGCTAGTAAAACTTAGCAGCATGTGCTTTGCTGCTGTGGCGCAGTAGAGGCGAAGGAAGAAAGGGGACGAGTTCCAACAGGTGTGCAAAGAGGAGTTAGGCGGTTTTGTTTTCTTTTTCACCTCAAGATGAGCCATGTCGTGTCCGATTCCGGCCTTTTCCTCGACGGCTACAGGCGAGGTTCCCCCAGCTCCCCAAGCCAGCGGCATTCAACACATGGAGGCGCCCGTAGCCTGTCGTCCCGGACCGGACCAGCCCCGGACGCGGAGCCCAGCCGGGGCACGGGAGACAATGCCCGGGGCCCGCCCCTCCCCGCGCCGTTCCTGCTGCACGTCACCGGCGGGGCGGAGCGCGGCGCCCGATTTAAGGGGCAGCGAGGGGCGCGGCTGCTGCAGCTGCGAGTGAGCGAGCGGGCGGTGAAGGAGACGGCAAGAGCGGCAGGGGCGGCTTTGGACATCGGTACCATGCGTGAGATTGTGCACATCCAGGCCGGGCAGTGCGGCAACCAGATCGGCGCCAAGGTACGGACGGGCGCGGGCAGCGGGGCGCTCCCGCGGGTGGCGGGCAGCTCCGTCCCCAAATGAAAAGCGACCCGGGGTTTGCTGAGGCGTCGTGGCTCCTGCCCCTGTGCCCCCTTGGCCCTGCCGGTCTGAGCTGCAGCGGGGCTGGGCGGGGCAGGGATATGCCTGTGCTCCCCTCCGGCGTGCCCAGCCTTCTCGCAGGCAGCTGCGGCCATCCCCCGCTGCCTCGCCCCTCTGCGGCCACGGCGCCAGCTCCCGAGGGAGGAGGGAACGGGAGGTGTTTCAGTGCCACAGATTACCCGTCACCACCGAACGTGTGCAGGTGTTGCCACCTTGTAGTGACTACAGGGTCTTAAGCCAGTGCTAGACAATGGGAGAACACCAAATTGACATAGCCAGAGATGGTCACTCTTTGGATACAAGCTACCAAGGAATTAACTTGCATTTCAGTGCTCTGGCTGCTCGTCTGCCCTCTGCTAGTTCAGCTGCTGTGGCTAGCGAAGCCCTTGTGCACTGACTCACCTTCCCACCCGGCAGCTGCTCTGCCATGCAAGGGAGTGGTCAGGGCCGCGGAATGCATGGGCTGCGCTGGGGGTGTGTGATTGGCACTGGCCAGCTGTTTCCACTGGAAATGGAAATGGCTAATTGCCATTTTTCAAAAATTTCCTCTAGTTCTGGGAGGTCATCAGCGATGAGCATGGCATTGATCCCACGGGCAGCTACCACGGGGACAGTGAGCTGCAGCTGGAGAGGATCAATGTCTACTACAATGAAGCTGCTGGTAAGTGTCTGCTTCCTCAGATGTCCTTAAATAAATGGGGCAAGCATGACAGTTCATTAAGGCTGGAAAAATCCCTGAACAAGAGCTGTCATCTGCCAGTGACTCCTCTAAGAGACCTTTGTTCTCAGAAAGACTCTGGTAACATGGTAGTCTTGATTGTGACAGTGCCTCTCCAGAGAAATGCAGAGAGGTGGATGGGAGCACAGCAGGGCTCTTGTGACACTGGCTGCCGACTGCGGGGCTGTAACGCTGGTGCTGATTCCTCCCACAGGTAACAAGTATGTCCCCCGTGCCATCCTCGTGGACCTGGAACCCGGCACCATGGACTCTGTGCGCTCCGGCCCCTTTGGACAGATCTTCCGTCCCGACAACTTTGTCTTTGGTGAGTGACTGTGGGATGGAGGAGTTCCAGAGTGGGAACTCCACACACAGAAAAGACTTGGAGTGAGTATGCAAGGGACCCTGGGGAACCCGAATCCTCATAGCAGAGTGGGGATGGAAGTGAGGGGAGGCGCCCCTAGGGAAGGGGTTGTGGCATCATCTCTGTTTGTCCCTGGGGCGCTAATGTGGCACCCGGCTTCTGGTCTGCCCTGTAGGTCAGAGCGGGGCTGGCAACAACTGGGCCAAGGGGCACTACACGGAAGGCGCTGAGCTGGTGGACTCTGTGCTGGATGTGGTGAGGAAGGAGTCGGAGAGCTGCGACTGCCTCCAGGGCTTCCAGCTGACCCACTCTCTGGGCGGAGGCACGGGCTCCGGCATGGGCACCCTCCTGATCAGCAAGATCCGGGAGGAGTACCCCGACCGCATCATGAACACCTTCAGCGTCATGCCCTCGCCCAAGGTGTCGGACACGGTGGTGGAGCCCTACAACGCCACCCTCTCTGTGCACCAGCTGGTGGAGAACACGGACGAGACCTACTGCATCGACAACGAGGCCCTCTATGACATTTGCTTCCGCACCCTGAAGCTGACCACTCCCACGTACGGGGACCTCAACCACCTGGTGTCGGCCACCATGAGCGGCGTGACCACCTGCCTTCGCTTCCCCGGCCAGCTGAACGCCGACCTGCGCAAGCTGGCGGTCAACATGGTGCCTTTCCCGCGGCTGCACTTCTTCATGCCGGGCTTCGCCCCGCTGACCAGCCGCGGCAGCCAGCAGTACCGTGCCCTGACGGTGCCCGAGCTGACGCAGCAGATGTTCGACTCCAAGAACATGATGGCCGCCTGCGACCCCCGCCACGGCCGCTACCTGACGGTGGCCGCCATCTTCCGGGGCCGCATGTCCATGAAGGAGGTGGACGAGCAGATGCTCAACGTGCAGAACAAGAACAGCAGCTACTTTGTGGAGTGGATCCCCAACAACGTGAAGACGGCCGTCTGCGACATCCCCCCGCGCGGCCTCAAGATGTCCGCCACCTTCATTGGCAACAGCACGGCCATCCAGGAGCTCTTCAAGAGGATCTCGGAGCAGTTCACGGCCATGTTCCGGCGCAAGGCTTTCTTGCACTGGTACACTGGCGAGGGCATGGATGAGATGGAGTTCACGGAGGCCGAGAGCAACATGAACGACCTGGTCTCCGAATACCAGCAATACCAGGATGCCACTGCTGACGAGCAGGGCGAGTTTGAAGAGGAAGGAGAGGAGGATGAGGCTTAAGCCCCCTGGTATTAAAAGAACTTCTGTAAAGCAGGCATGCATCTGAATGACTACTGATAGTGGTGGTGAAGCATGTTTTCTAGAAACTATGTACCCAATTATCCTCTCAGCATTTGTGACTTTGGCAGATTTTTCACTGTAACACTTCTGAATCCTAATTCTTACAATGTTTTTTGTCCTTCAATATTAAGAGCACATAAAGGCATGTATTCTCGATCGTGTTTTCTGTCTTTCTTAACATTTCTATTGGAGAAAGAACAACTGTTCAGCCTGGGTGGCAACAAGTAAGCTTAAAGACATGTCAGAAGTCTTGCAGTACAGTGGTATGCTCTGATCACTGAGGCTTATGTGTTCTTAAGACACATCCTTCTCATGCAAATATGTTTAATGTTTTTTCTTACAGGACTCAAACCTACCTATAACTTCATTGAAAATGGAAAGCCAACTTAAATTCCTAAACAAGGCAAAGGCCAAGCACCTCTGACTTGTTTTACAGTCCAAGTCAGCGTAGGAAATTTTCTACTTCTCTGTTAAAGTCCTCTGCAAAACGCAGGTGTAAATTATGCTTTCCTTCTGGCATCAGAAGCAGCCTTAAAAGAGAAAAAAATGAAACCCAGATTATACATTTTATTCTGTAAGTACAGGTAATTAAAATACTTGTTCCGTTTTCCTTGATCTTGGTAACCCAGTAAGTAACTGTAGTAAATCTTATTTTAAGTACTTTCCCTCTATATGTGGTTCAGAATGTGAACCACAGCAACAGTTGGAGCAACAACCATACTACTTGTCCCACTTTGGCAAGGATAAAGTAAGCCTAAAACAAATGTTTGTGTTTTAGACCCAGTTTATAGAAACCTTTCTGGTGATCTGCATGGAAGATAAGATTCCAAAACTTATATGAGTAAGATTTGTCTTTGAAAGGTATGCAAAGTACCTGAGCACTTTTGCCTCTTTCAGAGAACGGTAGTTGTGCTGGGCAGTGAAATGTAGGGTCCTTGTCATGACCCAAACGTGGTTAGTATTTGTACTTTGTCTAATTTTCTGCAAAAAGACGATCCAAAACTAAAACCATTTATCCATTAAACTAAGAAGGGAAGTCGGAACTTCTCTGGCTGTACCAACAGCTTAGAAGTAGTACCTGTGAATAAGGTTAGATCTTTGTAATATGAATAAGAGTTTGACATGCCTAAAATTCTACTTACTTTCGCTTTCTAGCTGAGACAAACTTTATACATTAGGGATGTACACTTCTTTACAGGGGGGTGGGAAATTCTTGAAATTGTTTTGTTCTACCATATACTAAGCAATTTCAACAGAGCTAAAACCATTTTGACTGATACTTTGTTGCCTTCATGTCAAAGTCCCACTATAGCAAGAGGGATCCACCCTCTTTTAGTGGTGACAAGTGCTGTTTTGATTTGGGAAAAGAGCAGCAGCATGTGAAAATACCCAGCTTTTCTAGTGAATTTTGTCTGAATTTTATTAAGTCTGTTTCTTCACAGACTAAGCAGCACACAGAAACACAAACCTAGAGCACTGTGCGTGCTATTTCCTACTGCAGTTAATGTTTCCTACTACTGTAATGCTACCAAATTCCAGCCATACCATGCAAATGCAGAATGATGGCACACTCTTCCACTATGAGAGAAACAAGCAGTGTATCTGCGCTATAATCAGAAGAAGCTTTTTCTGCTTTACTAGTAGATAAAAATCAGTGCAAGAAAAGCTGATGGTAGAAGCATGTGTTACTGAAAACATACTGAATTTAAGCTTTTCCTTCTGCTTCACAATGGAAAATGTAATTTCCAATGCAACCAGGGAAGAATGGGACCATGTACCCAAGTGTTATTTTCTGAGAACACCATTAATCTGGTTTCTTTTCTGACAAATATGCATACAGGAGAGTACTTCAGCACAAAGACATACAAAGAATCACTGTTTTACATTTGATTGGATTGCAATTTCTAACAGTATTTCCTCTTTGGCTTGTCTTCCAAAGAGAAGCTATCAGATCCTTGTCTAGTTTTTTTGGGATAATTTGCCTTCGTCAGCATCCTGCTTAGTTTCACTGAGCTGATGATAGGTGTTCTGAGCAGGGCATGTAGGAGTAAAGAACCAGCAGACATGAAATAAAACACCTGCATGTGATTGTTAGGAAGATCTCTTGTTCTCCTCTTTCCTGTGGCAGAGTGCATTACTATGATCAGTGGGGCTGGCTTTGAGATGGTATCATTCATTTTTGCAGTGAGATAACACCAGCAAAACAGTTCCCTATACTCTGCATTCATAAGAATGTTTGGGGTTTTTTTTCACCTCACTATTTCCATTCTCCAGTGCTAATCATAACAGTCTGTTTTTAAGTAGTAGTAGAATGCTCGTGTTTATGTGCAAATTTATGAGGAAAATTGAGCTGGTAAAATCCCAGCTTTTTATAGGAAGTGTTTCTGGAATTTTCAAGTTGTGCTGGTTTTGGCTGGGATAGAGACAATTTTCTTCACAGTAGCTATTATGGGGCTGTGTTTTGGATGTGTGCTGAAAACAGTGCTGATAATACAAAGATGTTTCTGTTATTGCTGAGCCATGCTTGCACAGCATCAAGGCCTTCTCTGCTTCTCGTACTGCCCCACTAGGGAGGAGGCTGGGGGTGCACAAGGAGTTTGGAGGGGCCACAGCTGGGACAGCTGACCTCAACTGACCAAAGGAATATTCCATGCCATATGGCATCATGCTGAGCATACAGAGCTGGGGAAAGAAGGAAGTGGGATAGGACATTTGTCTTCCCAAGTAACTGCTATGTGTGATGGAGCCTGGCTTTCCTGGGCATGGCTAAACACCTGCCTGCCTGTGGGAGCAGTGAGTTAAGTCCTTGTTTTGCTTTGCTTGCATGCGTGGCTTTTGCTTTACTTATTAAACTGTCTTTATCTCAACACATGAGGGTTTTTTTCATTTTTATTCATCTGATTCTGTCCCTGATCCCATGAGTGGGGGAGTGAGTGGTACTGAGTTGCCATCTGGGGTTAAACCACAACACATATGAAGCAGATGGTGCCCTGATATTTTTCTTGTTTATACAGTAATATTTCTTAGCACAGCTGTACACTTTTTTCTCATTGTGCTTTTCTTAAAAACACTGAAAGTTCATGGGACAGGTGGAAACAATCTTTGAGGTTGTTGTTCACATCAGTAGGGCAGAGCAAACAGAAGTAAACTGTGCTTCTCTCTCTAATAACTGTGAATCTCTCTCCATTCATAGCATCTAAATGCCTTGTTGAACTGAATGGGACAAAAATGAGGTCTCTTACAGCAAAAGGAATGCAATGGTCATAAAACCAAGTTTGATAAATCTTAGGGAGTAGTGGTTCTGTTTGTGTAGTGGAAAGAGGAAAATGAACTTGGTTTCAGAGGGCTTTAGGAAGGAGCTTATTAAAATACTGTACTTTTTATATTGCAAGAAAGGTCCAGCTACCCTGTTTGCATTGTAATTTGCTAGGGAAGTTTAGAATAGCTCTCTGTGTGGCAGAGACAACTTGTCCAAATACTTTTTTCTTTTTAAACACTGTGTTTGAACTGTTTCATTTCTCCAAAAATGGTATATAAAAACTCCATCGTTTAACTTACCGAGAGCCTTTGATGTGCTTATGAATGTATTCTGCATGAGCTTGTGGGACCAAAGGGTCTTTCTCACCATGAATTATAAATGTGGGACATTTAATATCTGGCAGCAACTGTTGGCAGATATTACCTAGGGAGAAAACAAATGAAGGTCACACTTTGTTTTAAAATTGTATGAAAGATGAAACTGCTTCCGTAAAGGACTCTGAACTCCACTGGGTTCTAGCTACTGCCTCTCCTTGTGGATAGTGTGTGATTAATCTACAGAAGCATGTAAGCAGGACTATAATTAACATTTCTTACTCCAAAATGTTACTTCACTGCAATTTGCTCCATTAATGGATAATAGGACAAAAAGAGAGAGAGAATGAAGTACTTCTGTTCCACATTTCCCCCAGGCTCTCTTTGACTCTCCAAAGCTGATCTGTGAATCTCCTTCCTGGCTTTGTACTTTTCAGCCTTAGAGTCTTATGGCCCTCAGGTTAAGCTGCATTTTGTTACAGTGGTTGTCAGGTTACAAGATTTGCTAGTTTTTTTGAACGAATTAACTTAGGCTGTACTGATACCTGTTGCACCTCCCAGGCTCTTTGCTGTCTGCACTGCTCTAATGGATTGACCCTGGCTAAACGCCGAGCACCCTAAGCCCTCTCCATCACTCCCCTCCACAAGAGGACAGGGGAGAGAAAACAAAATGAAGGATTCCTGAGTTGAGATAAGGACCAGGAGAGAGCACTCACTGAATACCATCATGGGCAAAACAGACTCAACTCAGGGATATTAATTGAGTTTATTACTAACAAAATCAGAGTAGGATAATGAGAAGTAACATAAATCTTAGAAGCTTCTTCCTGGGTTCTACCTCCTGCCCCCTGTGGTGCAGGGAGATGGGGAGTGGGGGGTTATGATCAGTTCATCACAGGTTGTTCCTGCTGCTGCTCAGGGAGTCCTTCCATTGCTCCAGCATGGGATCCCTCCCACAGGAAACAATTCTCCATGAACTTCAACATGAATCCATCCCACAAGCAATGGTACCCCACAAACTGCTGCAATACGGGTCACCTTTCCACAGGCTGCAGTCCTTCAGGCACAGCCTGCTCCACCATGAGTCCCCCACTGGGTCACAGGTCCTGCCAGGAAACCTGCTCTAGTGTGGGCTCCTCTCTCCATGGGTCTGCAGGTCCCAGCAGGAGCCTGCTCCATCACAGGCTTCCCACAGGTACAGAGCCCTTGGGCATACACCTGCTCTGGCATGGGCTCCTCCATGGGCTGCGGGTGGACCACTGCATCTCTGTGGACCTCCATGGGCTGCAGAGGCACAGCAGCCTCACCAGGGACTGCACCGTGGGCTGCAGGGGAATCTGCTCTGGAGCACTCCTGCCCCTCCTTCTTCAGTGACCTTGGTGGCTGCATAGCTGTTCCTCTCACATATTCTCACTCTGCTCTTCTCTGGCTGCAGTAACGTCTGTGCAGTAACTTTTTTTTCCTTCTTAAATATGTTTTCACAGAGATGTTACTGCCATCACTGATTGGCTTGACCTTGGCCAGTGGCATGTCCATCTTGGAGCACGCTGGCACTGGCTCTGCCGCACATGGAGGAAGCTTCTAGGCACCCTGCAACCCCCAGGTACCAAAATCTGGCCATGCAAACCCAATACAAATGCATAACCATTTGATATGAATTGTACTAAAACTACTCAAAGGCTATTTTCCCTGCCCACCCATAATTTTATGCTTACTAGTCATTAATCTCATTAGAAGTAATTGTAATGCTTTTGCTTAAAGACTTTTCTGAATTTTCTGCCCTTTTTTTCCTCATCCCTTAGTAACACAGTTTCCAAACTTGTTGCCTAACTTCCCATGCTCTTGCAAGGGAATCTTTGGGCAAAACTTCCTTGATGAGCTTAATGTTCAATTTTCCTTTGAGATAACTTTGTCTTTTTGCAGTTGTCACCTTGCAGCTACCAACAGCTGTAAGATTAATGCTCATCCATGCTTAGCTCTAAAGTCAGAGGCTGTTTCAGTTTTTCGAATTGCTTCGTTATTTATGTAGCCTTAGTTTGCAGTACTACTAGTGAAATATTTACATTTAGGACATTTTACCCATAGTCCTCTAACACCTGCAGAAATGTTGACTGTTTTTCAGAACAAGTACCAAGTAAATTTAGGTTATTTATCTAGGGATGTAGCTGGCAGTCAAACTATTATTTCCTAGTTTTCAGTCCTAAAACTGTTTTGTACCATAACCACTAAATTATATTTACTCTAAAAGCGTGGAACAGCAAGAAGAATCTTGGATGTTGAGACTTTATGCAACTTACTCAGTTTCATTAAGTGTTGGCTCCTTCTAAAAGTTCATTACTTACGGTATTTCACACTAAAAGCTGTCTCATTCAGGGAAAATAGTCTAGTTTTAAAAACAGCTTAAGTTTTTGACCGACATTGGCTTTGCTGTCCTCCTTTTATCTCTGATGGGTTTTATGAACACCTTTTCTTATATCTGCTGGATCTGTGCCTTTGTTGCAGTGTCTTAACTTTAATTGCAAGGCGGCCTGTTTGTAATCTAAGTCAGAAAACTGTTTTTCCCTGGAAAAGAACCTGCAGTCTGATAGCTGCTCATCTCTTGCAGCAAACATTAGTCTTCTCCCAATATCTGACCCAGTTTCAGGATCTAGGTAATTCAGCTCCTTGTTACATGTTTCTAGATGGCTTCTTTTTCACAGTCACTTAATCTCATAGAATCTGAGGCACATGCAGATCGTGAAAGGATGTCACAGCCACAGATTCACCAGCCTGGGCTTCGCACATCAAAAAAAAAAACTTTTAAGGAGATGTATTCCAGAAAGGGTAGAATAAAATCAGAACATAATTTGTTACATCACTTTACTGGGAGAAATCCTAGTGCTGCATTGATCCTATGCAAAAAACTTATGGAAAAAATATGACACGAAGGAATGTTTTCCTTGTAGTACCTGCTGCCTGATAATGTACATCACCTTCTATCTTTTATTATGAGAGCTACAGGAAAATGTGTATAAGAGTTACAAACTTGTTTTTGTATTATGTATTACTGCTTTAGGCAAATTAAAAGCAAATTTCCTGTGAATTAAAATAGAACCACAGATTATTATTAATAGTATCCTTGTCTGAAAAGGTCTGTGTAGAGTAATTGCAGAAATCTTCAGGGATAAACAATTAAATTGTCTAGTGTAACAATTTTTAAGTTCTATTTTTAAACACCTGAGCTGTTTCAATAGTGGTTTTTAAATGTGTTTTTTTAATTCCGAGTTCACAAAACCTGAAGTCCCTTCTTTTTTAACTCACATGCTACGAGGTTTGAAAGAGTTCTTCAGCTCCATTTTGCAAAAACTGGAAAGAGCATGCCTTACTTTTGGTACATCTTAACTATGTCACCAAGAGATAATCCTTTGACACAGAAGAGGAGAAAAAGATTCTGCCTGAGCAGAATCCTTTCTGTTTAGTCTGCACAAAAGCAATAATGCAGTTTTGTGGTGGAACAAGAGGAGAGCCTCAACAGCTAATGTTTTCCATAAACGTTTTCCTCCTGTACCTTTCTGGTTCTGTGAACCATCTACAGAGTAATTGTGTTATTCCTGAGCATGAGTCAGACCCAGCTTTTAATGCCTTATGCAGAGTTCTTCCTTTACTGGCTGCTAGAAGCACTGTTAGATTTTTTTTTTTTAATCCAGAACTGCCTGCTACTCTAATTGCCTCAGTTCAACATTGTGAAAGCCTTACCATCTGAATTTTCAGCAAAGCGTGATATTCCGTCTACCCAAGCCTCACAGGTTTCTGCAAAGTACTTATGTCCATACAGCTCTTCCAGTGGTTTCTTGACCTTCTCACTCCATTTTGAAACATCTCGGATGCCTACATAAAATAACATTGAAATGTGTTAATCACCTTCCAGCAACAAGATAAAAACCACACCTAATATGGGGAAGTTTTCAAACCAGACTACAAATATGTATTTCAAACTTGAAACTGTGATGAATATTTTAAATAATTCATAGTATGGAAAAGGTATAAAAAAGACAGTTGTACAATCTCTGCTGCGGTCTTCTGAGCTGTAGAGGAACATCTTGTTTCTATGGTCACAAGGAAAAACAGAAAAAAAAAATCAAAGGACTCAGTCCTAAAACTTCTGAGGGTCCTTTGTGGAAGGCTTTCATAAGAGAAGTTGAAGAGGTACTTTGTATATAAATATGGGACTGTTTCATAACAGAGTCCTAGACCTGGCAGTTCTTTATATCCTTTAGCCTTTTGCATCAACTCATGGATGGAAGTTCTTCCATGGCTCCTACCAGCTCTCAGAGGAAGGAAGCTCTTACTAAGACATTCCAGCAGGCTGACATCATGGTACATTTGCCATAGTTTAACACAAAAACAAGTGACTCTACTTAGTAGAGTCCTCTGACTCATGGCAGGCTGGCTAAAGCTGTACAAATAATCTGACATTTTAGTTATTTATTTATCACATTTTTCTTTTTTTTTCTCTCTAAAATTTTCAGTACTGCTCACAAACTAGGTATCTAAAAGGGCTATTTTCACTAAACTATATTTCAGCTATACAGCTTTGTGCTGATAAAGTCTGAAACAAAGTTGGCATAGCAGAGAACAGGGCAGTACTGAATCATCAAACAGCAATATACGCCACTAGCAAGGGTTTTAATTGGCTTCAAAAGGGAATTAAGGGAAGAAAGGAGTGAGGTGTTAATTAACAAAGAGAACCTGTCCAACCAAATGACAAAGGAACCAGTGACTGAAAGTGTTTTATAACAGCATCTGATTGAAAATGAGTCTGTTCACCCGAGGCTAGGTGCTACTGAACAACTGTTTCCTGTGTAGAATCTACTGTTTTATCCTTGGGGCTGGAATTAATTTAAAAAGAGAAGGGAGAATGTTGAAAAGACCCAATCAACGTGTGTCTCTCCTGCAAAGCCCTCCACTGCAGCTGAGATGCACTGATGAGCCAGTTGTAGATGACTTGTGCTGCTACTCTCAACTCTATCACCCAGGGAGAGATGTTGAAAGCAACAATCCACAAAGAGGACAAAGGCCAACACTGCAGTGGGTGCTCCATGTAAACAGGTCTTCTTTTTTGTTGTTGTTTTTGGTTTTTTTTAAATTTTTCTTTTACATTTTAGCCTGTTGTGCAGGGAGGAGATGTGCATTTCATATATATACAATAAAAATTTAATAAATATAAAAACATAGAGAGAAATAAAGCATTTTACAGAGCTAAAAAGCATTTTGCTTTCTGAACTAAAAATAATCTATTACTACTACCACTTTTAGTTTTAGTATAGGTGAGGTAAATACAAATGTGCAATATATACACTTGTAACTTTGCTAAAGCCAGATTTCACAGCTGGTATAAATCAAACTCCAGTCACTAAAATGAAACTATACTGGGTTTCATTTGTTGAGAGCCTACATGGTTAACTCTTTTCATTTCTACTTCAAAAGGAAATACAGTCCCTTTCTGAGTTCACCAGCCATTTCTTCCTATTTTTCTTTATAGTGAGAAGTGATCTCAGATTGTATTTCACATGAGTGGAATAATGATCAGAAATCCCATGTTTCTTTACTTTGCAAAGGTTTTCTAATGACAATAATTAACTCTAAAGGAATGCAAATGGTAAAGACATCTTGGGATATTTACTTGAATTATTCATTTGCTTCCTGAACTTAAAGGTAAGTTATGAAATTGTTTTCTGACTATCTATACTATATAGGTCCTAGAAGCAAAAGTTGTTAAGAACTAGCCCAGTGATTATCTGTGGACCTGGTTTAAAAAAGGTTGTGCAAGATATGAGATGGGGTTTGACAGTATTATTTGGAATTTATGTTTAGGAATTTGTTATAACAACAAAAGTTTGACTTTGTGAAAACTACTGATAAACTACTATAACTTCTGCTTTTTATCAGGGTAAGTTGGTAAGGACTTGTCAAAAAATCTATTATATTGCCCCTAGAGTAACTGTTGGAGAGTTTCTCACTATAACTTTAATCTATCCCTATACCTAGCACTGTAGTGAATTTTGTGTCCTCTTTAGGTTTGTTGTGTCCTCAGCTCTGACTCCACTTAGCTGTTACATGACTAAGATTCTTGGGTCGAGTAGAAATTAAAATAATTAATTTAGAATACGACATGCAGTTTGTACATACCATTGTAAATTCTCACATCCTCTTGAGTAACGCTGGCATTTGCTCCCCAGACAACCAACTTGTGGATAAGATTTGGGTACTTCGCAGCAGCAATGAGTGCCGTAATTCCACCATCACTCCACCCCAGCAGGGAGAACTTCTGAAACTTTAGTGCCTTGATTCATACAAGAAAGTTATATGCAAATCATCAGCTGGCTTTACAACCAAATGTCAAATAGTTCTTGAAAATTAATGGTACAGTTTTAGGCACAACACTACATAGCTGAACTATAGTTAGCTTTCATAATCAGAAAATATAATTTTCTTGCTATACATAAAAATACTAAATAAAAGGCCAAATGTTTGGAAAACAAGAAATTACACCTGCCATTTCAATCTTCTATAACTCTTTAATGAAACAGGTACTAGGCCTATTAGATTCATGCTGCATTTTAAAAAGCCCTCCAAAAAAAGAAAAGTTGATTGAAAATGGAGAGTAAAGACCTTTTCAGAGAGCCTGATGATATGAAGAATCCATGGATTCTCTTGGTGTGAAGCTGGCAAAGACTATCACAATGTGGATGGTAAGCAATCCAAGATTAAGCTAAACTTAAGAAAAAGAAAAGTGTAAGATTTGAAAAGTGGAAGCCAGTGATCTGATTTACTGATGCTAGATGAGCTAAAAAAAAAAATGTGCTCTGTAACAACCAAAAAATGTTTAAAGTATTTTTAAAGGATTGTATCAAATTTTAGTTGCTAATTCCCATTTTCTGAAGCTTTTAAGTGTATATTTTAGATGTTACTTCACTGTGAGTTGCAATTCAAAACATTAATAATGAAATTCTTCCTTCTTCAAAAGGAAAGCTTAGGGCAAAAAATATGACAAACAAGACCTTAATTTATTCTGACCAGTGACAGAACCCAAGGGAATGGCATGAAGCTGAGTTGGGGGAGGTTTAGGTTGGCTATCAGGAAAAGGTTTTTCACCCAGAGGGTGGTTGGGCACTGAACAAGCTCTTCAGGGAAGTGGTCACAGCACCAAGCCTGACAGAATACAAGAAGCATTTGGACAAAACTCCCAGGCACATGGTGTGGTTCTTGGGGTGTCTTGCGCAGGGCCAGGAGTTGGACTCGATGATCCTGGTGGGTCCTTCCCAACTCAGCAGATTCTGTGATTCTGTGATAATGCTTTCTACTAGAATTTGAAACTCTTGTTTCCTCATAAATCACTATATGTGGCAGGGAGTACTGGCAGTCATAGGAGAGAGGATTCTGTGTGTGTTATGTTCAGTGGGGAAAGAGTAGGGAAGGTAAAGGCACTCAGGAGAAAATGCATCGGAAGGTTGTAGAGGGACGATGTTCAATGGTTAAGCAGTACTTGCAGTTTTGCATATAGAAACTTCGGTTTGTGAACTCATTCACAAGAAAATATATTTCACAGTGTTTTTTGCCTTTGTTCTGCAGAAATTACAGCCTTTTAGATGTAATTAAGGAGGATATTGTACTTATGGAGGAAAAAGAGCAAGTTAGTTGAATGAGCTGCTTTGCTGCTTGGTGGTGTTGGAAGTCCAGGCCTGCTTTGTTGTGACAGAAGAAAGCAAAAATGCAGGTAATGAGAGAAACAAGTACAGAGGGAGAAAATGAAGTTTCTACTTTGCTTGTAAACTTGATGCTCAAGTGAGGCATAACTTTACTAATCAACTCGATGTTCAGTAGACTTCTATCCCTATAAGGCTTTTCTGTTTTTGGCTTCATCCTTGGTATTCTGCTCACTGTAGTGTTGACCAATTTTAGATTTTATTCTGCAAAGCTATAATTACTAAACAGAAAAGAAATAAGGTAGGGGAAAGAAAGGGAAATGTAATGTAAAGTAAGAGCTGATAGTAAGAAAAGAGAAATTTGAATTTTTGCAGCTGATCAGAAGTTGGCCCTGGTCTTCTGAAGAGGTAGTTAATCTGTGTCCAACTTTCATTACTGTGCTGCTGAAGGGTGTCTTGGCAGGTTTTGGGGATTGGCAGCAATGCTTGTAAAGGTTAAGTTTTTGATGTTGCTACTGCTCCCCTACCGCCAATAGCAAATTATGGAGCTCAAAGTTGGCTGATGGATGGCATAGCTGATTAAAATTTTTGTTCTTCATGCCAGGTTATTTGAGATCTATTCGCCTCCAGTGTTTCTCTTGTTTACTAGTCTTTATCTTGATGCATTCTTTGGGGTATCTCAGGTTGCCTTTCCAGCAGGAGGAATTTAATTTATCCTTTGCAGCCTTCAGAAAAACAATGTGATGTAACAGATGTGCTGGATAAGGTATGCATGTTTGCTTGCTTTTATTTTGAACTACTTACAGTACAGGTCACTAACCTAACGTGGGCAGTAACCTGAAAGCTGGCTGCACAGCACAGTTCTGTGGGTGATTTTGTGCTGCCTTTACCCTGTGAGTGAACAAAATCTGTTTTTAAGTCACCTCCTCCACGCAGGGCTATGTGAAATGCAATCCAATGACTACATACAACAGTGAGCTGCAATACAACATCACTCTGCACTGTATGTATGTGTTCACTGCATCACAGGGAGTGTAGCACAAGCAAAAGTTACAGCTGATCTACAAAAACATAGAGAAGCCCAAGCTCATCCTTTTGCTAGGACAGTAGCTCCGAAGAGTAAGAACTTTTAAAATATCAACACTAATTTCCCTAACGATTGTTTTAATGCTATTGACTTTGCTAGCATTAGACACTGGGGTGGAAGGTAGCAAAGTGGACTTGGGTGCATTATACTCCTTTTATTTTAAGCAAACTCCTTCACAGAACACAAACAGGGATACAGAACAGTGTCTTCTGAATAAAGGTTCTAAGTACCCTGCAGAATTTCAGCTTTTGTTATTTCACAGAAATGTTGCATCACTCACAGCTCCAACAGAGACACCAGAATCTGAATCAGACTAGACTAAAGGTTCTAAAGGCTCACCCATATGGATGTGGTTTTTGGCTGATTGTAGGCGGGATGATGAATGTAAGCCATTATATTCTGGAAATCATAGTTGGAATGATTCCTTAGGATTTGTGCTATCCTTTATCATATCCTAAAATAGAAGCAAGTTACCCACGCTTGGTAACGTTTTAGTAAGTTGTTATTATATGCTTATATTGAGAAACATCTTCAAAAAACCAGGATGCTATGTCTCATTTGCTTTGGCAGCTCTAGAGATTGGTAAGATGCTGTCCTGCGTGGCTGCAAGCTACATGGTTACATTCCCTTTGGGGAAAGCTGTTTAATATTTTGCATTTATTAGTATTTGAAGAGAGGCAAGAAGGAGGGTTACAACCATTTAGACTGCAAGTCTGTCACCTATTCATGGCAGCATCTTTATTTCCTTTGCTAGTGTAGCAGAAGAAATTGAAGATTTACAGTACAGAGATTGCTTTTATGGTTAGAGGGCAAATCTGTGTCTTAATCCCGATTCTGCTGTCAGACTTACTTTGTTTCACTGTGCAGAATACACCAGGAAGGCCACATTTCCAGTTTCAGATGGGTTTTCAGCAAGGTTATTGTTTATTACAGAAATACAGTTGGACTGACTGTCTGAATCTTGCCCCATATTTTTGGAATTTTAATGCTCTGCCAACTCTCTTAACGTGACCAAAGAGACTGTATAGCTTAACAGAAAAAGGCCAGAATATTAGTTAAAACTAAACCAGAAAATAGTGTCAGCAGTTATAGGACAGAATAAAAGAGGAACACAGAAACACAGATTTGAATAAAAAATTCTGCAAGAAGGAGAAATAATAACAGCTTTAGGCCATATTCTTTATAACCACAATAGCTGTATTAATTAGTAAGATTTGCTATGGTCACTGGAAGCCTTTGATTTCCCACAAAAATTACTTCAGTAATATACTGTAAAATGCAAAGCATCAAATTCATTTTTAGAATCAAATGTTTCTTCGATGGGCTGCTCAAGGCAAAATGCCAAGATTCTATTCGATAGAAGATTTTTCTAAGAGCCTTTTAGTATGGTAATCCCTTCAATTAAACTACTCTGCATAGACTTTATTTTTTACACATACTTTTACCTAAACTTATATGGTTCTTGGCTGCAAACCTCTTAGGGCAAGGTCTTGGAATAAAAGCATATTGCTTTATATTAATTCCCACTGCTGAACCTCTATGAATCTTGCAGAATAGGAGGAAGAAAATATTTTCTGGAATAGTGTGTAAATGCTCACTTTAAGCCTTCATTTGTATGGTCTTTTCATAATCTGCTGTCTGCTAGAAATGACCTTCCTCCTTCTTAAAATTTAAGGAAAACAGCTTTAGAAAAAAAAAAAGGAAATAATCTCATAATAGATTTACCTGCATAAGATCCACAGCATCTTTTGCATCCCTCTCAAAGAAATCTGGAGGAAAGTCTCGAGATGGAGGAATGGACTTTCCATATCCCCGAGGATCCCAAGCAACAACTGTGAAAAGTTGCTTATTCATAGACTTAAGCTGCGGTCCAAAATCAGTTTGACCACTCCCTGAAACATTATAATTTTTTAATTTTATTAACCACCATAATGCATACATAGTATACATACCCTAAAGGGAAACTGGGGAAAACTTGTAACTTTATTCCAAATAAGAGATTATCCAATGTACTCTTTAATTGTAACTATCCATTGCAACTCTTAGACAGGAAGTACCACAACTAAAATCTTTAGAAGCATCTGCAGTATGTTCAGAGTAAACCATTTCTGGTAGGTATGAAAGGTTATCAAGAACAGCGCTCTCACATGTCATTAAATACAGTATCTTAAACGGAGTTACCTGAGTAGGGATTTATCTTTAACAGATTTAAAGCACTAGCATGGTTGTTGCTGTCTACCTGGACATCACAGGTGAAACTGAAAGGGCAGGAATATTCTGCTAGAAATTTGGAAGTGAAAAGCAAGCACTGTGCCAGACGGTTGTTATTTGATAAAGCACCTCCATGAGAATATTGGTGCTTAAAGCTGACCTTTAAATACTTCGTTGCCTGAGGAGACTGTGGTGACACAGAAGAATAAAATTGTCTATTTCGATTTTTCTAATATGTAAAAATAAGCTAAATACAGCCATTTTTTTCTGAACCAGAGCCATTTCTTTTATCAATGACTCAGATCTCCAAAGGATTTAAAAATGAAGTACTCCCATCTATTGCACTAAGACATCTGTGAATGAAGGTAATCTAGCATGAAGGTAAGACTGCAATTTGTCTTATTTGTGTTGTGGTCATGTGGTAACAGCATCAAATGCTATTTGAGTAAAACTTGTTCAAATTTAATGTGCTGAAATATAAAATTGGCTATCCATTGCTATATTAAAAGGGCCTTTTAAAGGCATTTAATGGTTTTTTTTCTGTTTACGTGGAGAAATCTGTCCTCAGATACCATCAACAGATATAAGTTATAAAAGAGGCTGTATACAGCCTGCAATGATGAACTGATTACATACTGACATGATCTCTTGCAAAACCAATTAATAGCTAGTCAGAGGCAAAATATCAGATTGTTAGAAAAATGTCAGCACAAACCGATTATTCTCATATTCTTACAGAGGCCTTGTGTGACCTCTGCACCACCAGGAACATGCTTGTGATACTATATTTTTATCACTTAAAAATTACATGACTGAGAGCATATATGAATGCTGTGTCTTCTTGATTTTCTTAATATTTTTGTAGCTAGAAAGAGATATTTTGTTTTAATGTAGTCTACAAATAGCCTAGAGACTAATTCTGGTGACCTAAAAGCACTTACCTTGTTGCCACAACAAATTTATTAGTGTGTTAACACTGCAAGTAGCTTAAAATAATATTGAAAACTTGGTTTTCTGACAAAAGGAAGAAGGATATGTCAGTCAGAATGTGAAGTTCATTCCCACATGTCTCCCAAAAGTGTTAAACTATAAACTTTATAAGGCTAAAGATACTAAGCCTAAGTTTTACTATTTGTAATAATGCTAATTGCAGCATAATGTAATAATACATTGCAATTACAATAGCAATGTACACATAACAATAATAAACAACAACAATAATAGTAATATTGTTCACAACTGAAGAAATACATTATTTCTATTTAAAGCGTTTGCATTGGCAACAGGATTTTTTGTTTAAAAAGCTGTTTAAAATCCATAGGTTGAAACATATGACCACTTGAAGGATGACTAGCATTAATTTTTTTCCACCTTCCCCTTGAGAATTCTTTGAAAGAAAGAACCACTTCATGAAGACTTGAAAATGTTGCTGCCAGAAAGAACAAATGTTTCCTGTTCTTCAGTTCTTGACATTTTATCATCTTATCCAGCAATTCAGTTAAGCATTAGCCCAACTCTGAGCACAGTGACACTCCTACTGACAGCCTGCCATGAACTCTTGGTAAGTCTGATGGGTCCTTTAGAACTGCAAGAACCCAGAAAAAATAGGCTGTGTTAATTTTAAAAGGTTGTTATCAAAAACAGTGGTTTCGATGGACAGACACCACTTAGCTAGCAGAACCTCTTGTCCTTCTCAAAAAGCCACTGAGAATCTTAATGATGTTGCCCTCAATAAACAAAACGTGAAAATACATCTTTAAGCAAAAAATAAGTTTTAACAGTGACTTTTTCACAATAAACTGTAAGGGTTACATTATGTCTATTAATTCAGTTGGAATCCATCCAGCTTCTAAAAAGGAATGCATAATTCAGTCTGTGTAACAAATATAGCTGACCTGATTTTTTTCCCCTCTTCTGCTATTTTCCATCTTGTGTAGCTATTTGTCACCTGTTCTGGACGTCACCTTTGCACAGTTAAATCCAAAAGTGGAAGTGACCACTACATAAGTCTTTTGTATATTGTATAAAAGGTGCCTGGTGAGATAAATGAAATCTTCTAAACACTGTTAACTGATGGAAAAAACTCTGCATTTTCCCTTCTGTTTTAAGTGTAGCAATTTTTTTTTTTTAATGACAACCCTCCATAATGAGGTGTTGAATACATTACAAAATATTTTTGTGCATTCTTGCTTGAGACCAGATGGATAAAGAAGTGGTAGCTCAATACAAAGACAAGATAAAATCTCCAAACCTAGCATTCCTGGAAGCAGAAGAACTGCATGGCTTCCTTCTCCCGTTTGCTGATAATGCAGGTGGACTCCATTCACTTGGATTTTGGCAGATGTTACTGAAGTACTAGGGACAGGGAAAGAGGAGAGAAATAGGAAAACATTCAGACAGTTAATTTTCATTACTACATGGTCACTCCAGGAATACAGAATAATTAGTTTTCCTAGATATAAATGACAGTACTGTGAGATTTTAATGGATCGCTTGCCTTTTATGAGTGCACAGAACACTAAAAAAAAAGCTTCTCAGGAGAAGAGAAGTATTCAGTTGTGACCACTATGTAGCATTCATACCCAAGCTAAAGGGTAGGGGAAAAAAAAGTCTTGACGGTGCAATCAGGAAAATATAAAGGCATCTTTACATGGCTACAGAAACATTGAAATAAACACATTAGAGAGGAGAAACCTCATTCTGTCACAGCGTAACTTTCGAAATGGCTGGTGTTCACTTTGCTGTTACTAAACTGAGCCTCTTCATCTGCCATAGAAACCACAATCTATTGTTGCTGTCCCTCATGAACCACAGAGTCTGCAATGAAAACCACTTTGCACTGAGAGTGGAGAAGAAGAATGTGATAATAATATTTCTGTCAGTGTAATCTCTCCAGGAGATAACACTTAATTGGAAAATACCACATGAGCAATAAATATACCCACTAAAAAATCACCATAGAAACTGACTGCACAGGCCATCTCTCAGCCCCAGCCCTTAAACCCCTACACTAATCTTCAGTACAAAGCAAGACATATGTGTAAATGCAAATAAGTGACCTGAGAAACCATGTGCAGATACAAACACCTAGTGAGAAAGCAGAAGTAGCATAGATTTCAAGTATCTTCTTAACAGTATAAACCATTGCATCTGTTCTCCAGGCAAATTTGTGCCCTAAGGGTTGCAAAACATTTTTTCAACAGCCTAATTCATTTTATTTAAAGGTAATATAATAAAAATCTTGCCATTGCATTACCTATTGATTAACCCTCATTTAATCTAGATTAAATATTCTTGCCTTATGAATTCAATCACTGTGAATTTCATGTGCATAGAGACATGTTGTCTTCTTGTTTTAGATGTAACAATAATCTCTATTCCATGATATGCATTGGGGAATTCATTAAAAATTCAATTTTAATATATGAAGTCTGAACTACTTACAGTATGTATAGAGTTGAAAGTGGTGGATTACAGGTAAAAAAAATCCCACTAATTTAAACCCTTTTCATAAGAAAAATGAACAATAGATTGCAAACTCAGTGTCCCAATACATAACTGGCAATCAAACCACAGAAACTGTTCAACACAAAGCCATTTTTGATTTTACATAAAATCTTGGGTCTATGCAACCCATCATACCACATGCCTGAACAAAAGCTGTGACTGTGCAGAATAGTATCAGCTCCTTATGTGCAGATCCAGTTTGAGAATTGGAGTACAAATGCAAATCTGTGACAAGAGTACAGCTCAGAGAAATTAATTGTGTCATTATAACTTCAGTGAGTTTTGCTGAATTGCTATGCTAATGTGATCCAAATGATTAGTTTGACTGTAATGCTAAACCTCCTTAAAGTCTGTGTATCACACTTGATGTGGTTTATACACCTCACAACTCAAATTCTGCATGTAGCGCTCAGATGGCTGCCTTATCTCCTCTTTGAATGCTGACTTTCACTTTCTTCTCTTTATAAGTTCTTTTTTTGTTCTTCATATACCATCTTTTGGTTTGTCATTAATTTTCACAGGTATTTTATTATAGTTCTCACCACAGTATATCAGCACATCACTCTTATTAAATTTTAAGAATTATGTGATTTTTTTTCCATATGAATAATAATTGCCAAAACCACTTTCAGTTCCTAACAAAACAGAAATAATCAACATTTTGTTAGCTTTTTAAAAACAAGTTAGCCATGTACAGTTTAACAGACAGAGTTACATATTCTGCTTACCTGATTCAGATTTTTTTTTTACATAGTTCCACGTTTTTAGGATTAATTATTAACATCAGGGGCTTGAGAATTTTGCTGAGTTTGTGATGCTTTCCCATTCTTGGATTGTGCCTCGGTGTGAAGTCCACTGAAACCCAGGAGCTTCACACAGAAAGTATTTTCAATACTTTCTGGACTAACAACAAATGAGTAGGGGTTTTTATGCACTGAGAAACTGGCAACACCTAAGGCAGACTTGGTCTTCCCAATAGCAAATTTCTGTGAGCCTGAAATCACTTTATAGCGTGCTTGTCAGCAGGATGACTTCACTTCTGTTAAGTTTTCATAAAGAATGTTTTTTCCATTGGTTGACAGAATTGGAAAATGTGGTAAAACAAAACAAAAAACCCACCTTGGTGTTTTGAATTAGTAATGTTAAGGTGTATAGCTCTTTGAGAAGCTTTGGATACATACTGCCTGTGTTTACCAAGGCAGCACAGATACAGAGCGGGCAGATCTTGTACTTCACCTCGTACTCTGTAGGAGTGCAGCTTAATCTGGGAACTACCTCTGATCCAGCTGTGCTACAATACGACCTAGTCTTTATCTGTGCAGGGGAAAAAAAGTATGATACTATGTCAGTTTTCCTCAATAGGATCTGCGGAATAAGCAGTATGATATAGATTAGATACACGTGTGCTCTTTGCGACCTCGGCGACCTCCACGGAGCCCCTTACCGGCAGCAGGTGGCCAAAGGGGCAGGCGGTCAGTGGCACGTCCTGCCTTGCGGGGACCGCCAGAGGGGAAGGTGACGGGCGCTGACCAGACGGGGCTGCGGAGCCTTCCTGGGACAGATCCTTGCGGCACAGGGAAAGCAGGAGCAGGCTCCTCGGGATACTGCCCGAGTCCCCACCTTGTCATCCCCGCCCTCCCGCTCCAGTGCACACCCCCTGTGCTAACACACTTTGTCCATCCCACCGCCCGTCTGACAAATAGCCCCTTCCCCAAGCCGCAGGAGGGAGGAGGGAGCTGGGGAAAGGGAGAAGGAGGCGGCTGTGGATTTTACCCGTAGCAGGCGGCCGGTCCCCGGGGCGTGAGCGGCGCTGCCCGGGCGGGCGGCTGCAACTGCAGCAGCACCAACGCCCGGAGGGCCCGGCCCGCGCTCCGGCAAAACATTTCACCCAGCGAGGCCGGCCCGGAGGGGAGGGAAAGAGACGGGGAGGCCGCCCCGCCTCCCCCTCCGTGCCCTGCCCCCGCCGGGCGGGATGCGGTGCCGCCCCGCCTTCCCCCCCCTGCTCTGCCCCTACCGGGGCGGGATGTGGGGCCAGCCCGCCTCCCTCCCCGTGCTCTCCCCCGCCGGGGCGGGATGCGGAACCGGCCCGCCCCACTCCCGTGCCCTGCCCCCGCCGGGGCGGATGCGGGGCCGGCCCGCCCGGCCACCTCCGGGGTGCCCCGCAGCGTGCAGGAAGGGGGCGGTCCGCTGGCCGCGCTCTGATTGGCGGCCGCCGCTGTCACTCAGGGCAGGGCGGGGAGGGTTTGGCTCCTCGGCTGTGGCCCCGCCCCTCCACGGCGCTGATTGGTCAGCCGGCGGCGAGAGCTGAGGGGTAGCAGTGGGTCTGCTGGTCCCTCCTCCCGCGTCTTTTTCCTAGTTCCTGATGCTGCCTTGGAGCGCTAGAAGGAATAGTGCTGCCCCCTCATGAGAGCACGAGGTGAGGTCTGAGGGCTCTGCCCTCTCCAGCCGCCTCCGAGAGTAGAGCAGCGCCCAGCGCCGCGCAGGTGGTCGGCTGCACCCTCGGCCGTGGCGGGGAGCGGGGTACTGTGAGCGCCTCCATGCTCTCCAAGAGGCGGAGACACATCGAGACACAGCGCCACCCAGGGTGTCTGCAGGGAGCGAAGATCCCAGCCCTGGGAGACACGTGGGACCTGAAGCCGTGAACTGCCCCTCCAGCACTGCCCGTGATGCAGAAGCTGCATGGACTTTGAGAACACAGAGGATACGGGGTCATCTATGGCCTGTGGTCATCTGTGGCTCCAAGTCTGCCTGGAGAACGGTTCCCCGAGACAGCGAGGGCAGCTCTGGGGACTGCAGCTCCCCTGTGGCGGTGCCTGCAGCATCCCAGAGTCCAGGCATTCCCAGACGCTTGGCAGGAATCATTAACTCTGCCTCACTAATGTTATTTGTAGGGCGTGCTTGTGGGGAACATCTCCTGGCCAAGGGCTTTGGCCTGACAAGTGCCCGTACTGATCAGGGCCAGCCGCCTCTGGAGCATCCTGACAGCTTTCGTTTACCGCAGCACTTGGCCTGGCTTTCCTCTGGTTCTTCTTACAATTTGCTCATGAAACACCAAGGAGACCAACTGCTTTCCTTGGTGTCTGTTTTCCAAGCGTGGAGGAGAATGGATGAACCTGAGTCACAGCCAGCCAGGGTGATGGTGGAGAAGGTAGTGAGGAAAATAGCAGAAAGCTGCAGAACTGGTATGAACCTTGAAACAGACCTAGGGTTAAAGGTCTTCTGCCTTAAACCTGGATGAGAGGAATCTCCTCAAGACAGGTTAGTGTTAAGTATTCCAGCCCAGCAGAAGCTCAGTGACTACCCTGAGAGTGAATAGTTAGTTGTCAGCCTTCCCACCCCATTGCCATATGTGTGCATGGGACTAACAAGTCTTAGAGGCAAATGACAGTCATAACAAATCCCAGTGCATAAAGAGATTAACTCAGCTGTGTAAGCATACTGGTTCCATTTATCCCCTGAGCAGATCAAACCATTTAAGATTAAGGTCTTTAGTATGGATAATTACAAGCAATCCTTCATCAGGACAAGCTGCCTTCGCTCTTGCCTGGTGACATTTACAAGCCCCTGCAGTTTCCTTGGTTCCTAGGCTACTTTCAGAGGTTCATCTTTGTTGTGAGTCTCACTGTCTAAGTTTCTTTCTGGTGGAAAAGGGCTGGAGGAGGTGGATGACTATTCTATGTTTAGGACAAAGAAGTAGCTTGGTCTACTGCTGTACAAATTGAATTTCTGAATTCTGCATTTTCTGTGAATCAAAAGGGGCTCCTATCTCATGTGTTACTATGAGCTTTCAGAGTAAAGGTCTCCAACTTGTATCCAATTTCATTCAGGTTAAAATGCCTTTCAATCTGTTTTTCCTCCATATTGACTACCTACTAAGGCTGAAGGAAACACAGCAAATTCTCAGAATGTGTGCTGAAGGATAAAGTAGAAGGGGTTTGTCATACAGTGTAGGGGTAGAGGAAGAGGTAACTAGAAAGGTAAAACCAAACACCCTTCCCAGGTGAGAGAAAAGGGAGATGGGGAGATTTTTGTACTACCTAGATCTGGGAAAGTTTCAGATGGGTTAGCTCCGTTGTCAGTGTGACAGAAATTGAGAGGTCTCTCTGCAGAAGAGGCTGTCACAGTCAAGCAGTTGCACCGTGTGTCATCTCCAGCTGCAATCACAGCTCTGGAGCACAGGAGGCCTGTAAAGTGGCCATTCCTTTCCCAAGTGCCTGGACCATGCAACCCCTTCCACAGGCAGTGTCCTGCCTTCTTTGGCCCAAAGAGAGAAAAATAGTGTGGCAGTTGGGCAGAAATGGCATTGGCAAAAGACCCTATTTTGTGTGTGTGTTAAATGATTGGCATTGTGAGGGGTGACTCAAAGAGGATTGCTGTCTGGGCCCCTGGGAAATTGCCCCAGGTGCAGGTGTGGAAGCAGCACTCTGCCAAGTGCAGGTGGTGGATGATCTGAGGACAAACAGAGTGTAAACCTGCAGATTCAAACTGTGTTCAACCTGGTCAATTCACCAGAACATCCAGTCTTGTTAGTAAAGCAGATTTCCACATAATGATGGGCACCTGGGAGAATACCATATTTCAGTTCAACTATCTCCTCAAATATGTTTTCATAAATTACTGGCTGAAAGGGGACAAAAAGCTTTGAGCAAGCCAGACACAGGCTGCTCAAAAGCTTTTTGGCTTGCTTTTACACACATGAAAGAGTTGAGAACAACTGGAGCACTAGTTTTCCTGACCACTCCCATAAAATATTTTTATTTGTCCAATTACTACTGATGGTTCTAGCTGGAAACTACCTGTTTCTGGCCATTGCATAGAGAAGAAAAGAAAAAAGAGAAAAGAAGAGGAAAGAAAAGAAAAGGAAAAGGAAAGGAAAAAGAAAAGAAAAGAGAAAAGAGATATTTGGGAGAGGCAGCACTGCTCTGCCGGTGATGTGTCCCTGAGGACAGATTTCCCTTTTAACTGTCCCTGTCATTTTTTTGGTCCCTTTGGAGTTGCCCCATCTCTTCACTATGGTCATGTACTACTGGCAGGGTTTCCCTCATATCCAGGTAATGCTCTGGAGGGCATCACTGCTGCACTGTGGGACTTTGTCACCTATGATGAACTATCACAGTCCTTGCAGCCAGGCTGCACTGTTGGTGCTGCATGGATTTGTTCCATACAGAACTGAACAGCAGGGGAAAAGTTTTCCAAAACTTCTTCTAAGGGACAAAACTGCAGAACGGGGAGATTTTCTATGTATATTAAATTGCAAGGAGGAGTCTTCTGACTCATGGTTGGATAGAAAATGTGTATCTACTATTTTTGTACTTCTGCAGGCTGTAGAAAATCTAGAAAAGACCTAGTCAGTTATTGACATAGTGAGTCCCTTGAGATCTGCTGGAACATCAAGGCAGAAAGACTAATTCCAGTTCTCAAGAGGCATTATTTTCACCCACGCATGGGATTCTCCTATCAGGAGCTGTGATCCCATACAAGACACTGGAATCATTAGGATTATGAGGGATTAAACTCTGGAGTTTTCAAGAAGGAGCTCATTTGTCAGGGCCATCGGGGCACTAATAGGCTTTAATGGCCATGATCAACCTCAGTTGGGGTCTCCCCAGACCCTGGCTCATGGGGTCTGGAGCCTAATTTCAACTCAGCACAGTGCCATCAGTCCCTGCCCCTGCTCCAGCTGTCTTACAGCCGTGTCTGTGACTTGATGGGGTCTCCAGTGATCCAGGTACTGTTGTAGACTTTTCTTCTTAAGTCTGTGAACAGATTGACTGATCGTTTTTGCCTCATTTATTTTAGCTGCTTCTATGAGGTGAAATATCGTGCTATTTCAGGCTTGTTTTGTTGCTTGGGCTCTTGTGCCTCTCGGGTGTTGAGTGTTACATTTTCACCTCAGGACAAAATCTTGTTGCTTCAGCTCCAGAAAGAGGTAGTGGGGAATTGCCACATTCAGAACAAAGATGTGAAAATGCTGATACGTCTGTGATTTGGTATTGACCTTCCAAACAAGACATGCTGAATGAATATGGCATGACTTTTGAAGCTGTGAAGTGTGGTGAGTACAGCGGGTGGTTTTGTAGCAGGAGGCCTGTTTAGGTAGAATATTAGCCAAGATGAGAAAAATCAGACTTACATCACAAAGGAAAGGATGCTTTGTCATAAGCAGAATAGCTTGTAGAAAAAGATCCCAGATACCTTGGCTCAAAGAACATTTCAGACTGATGAAGAAACTAAAACACAGACACATATTTAATGATTTTCTTTGCTTGCCTGCAGTTTTCTTACGGTAGCAAAGGATAGTGTCTGTCAGCTTGAGCAGTGTCTGCATATCTTTCATATGTTCATGAATAACTGCATTATAAATCTGACACACCTGCACTTGGGCACTTCAATGGGAGGTGGCCTCGTAATTTCAAAGCTGAATATAATCTCCATCTCGTAAATCCAAGCATAGTCTTTGTATAATTTCTGACCATATTTAGGACATTCTAGACACAGAGACTTGAAATTACTCCAAATGCTCTAGTACAAAAGAGGAAACAGCTTGTCCCTTGGAGTAGGCAAGAGTAACATTTAGAAGATGGTTCTTGATTTGTTTATGGAAGGGGTTGTGTGAATCTATTTTGATGAACTCTGTAACCAAGGCATCCTTTCCAGTGCTGCATTTAGCTCTCTCAACTAATGAGAGAGGGTTGTGTGTGAGGTGCACAAAAGTTGTAACCCATCATTCAACATCCAGCAGTATTACTGGTTTATTAAGGAAATTAGTGTGGGGTTTTGTTTCAAACAGCTCTTATCAAGCATCTCTCTGAGCTCTGTAGGCTGCAATTCTTATTATCAGATCACATCTTAGTTCTGGCAGAAGTCGGTGTCTGTACCAAAGAGACGAGGAAACCGTGCTAAAGAGAAAGGAAGTGACCTACTTAAGAGTTATAGAGAAGAGAGAAACCCAGCATAAGTCAGAACTCTGGTCTCCTTTGTTTCACTCATAGGCAATATTCCCTCCAGGACAAAGACAGCTTCTAGTCTCTGCAGCCTAGACCCTGTTCTGATCCTACCTTCCCCCTTCCCTTTTTCCCAGGGACTGTATTAAGGAGCTGCGCTTTCACTAGCTGCTGTCGTGTGTCAAGGAACAAATGAGCATGGTCGGCTGACTCCTAATGCTAATTGGTATGCTAGAGGGAAAACCTAGCATGCTGCAAGGAGCACTTTCTGCAGTTTGTAGAGACTGGGATGAGAAAGGGGTAGGAAAAAATGCCTGGGGGGCACTAGGATCCAGTGAAGACAGCCCTCCCAAGTGCTGCTTAGCTCTAGTGTGTCCTGGCTTGTACTGGATGATCCTTCCTACTTTGTTTCCCCGTAGCTCTTTCTCATTGTGTTCATGGCTGAGCATGTTTTGGAGGCTCAGGGATTCTTACTCTATTTTCCATGTGCCTCCATGCTGACAAATGGTTTTCATTTGTTATTCAACAGTGGTGAAAAATCTATCAGAGAAAAGTGACACAGTTTAACTTAAAGCTGCTCATCAGTCAGAGGCCAAGTTCTTGAGCATTTCCTTGGAAACTGTCCTCTGAGGAAGAGGAACTATATGTAGCCAGCTCAATTCAAAGGTCACATATCAAATACTTGCAACAATGTCCTCTCTGAGTTTTTTATTCAGCATTAGTAATTGGTAGTATTTAGCAACTATTTTTGCAGGAGTAAAAATTCTTCACATTCCTTAGCTGCTTGTACACTGTTAGTGGGGGCATAGTAAAAAAATTAACCAAGTTAATTGCTCTGAATTATATGGACTCAGTCCTCTCTGCATTTAAGAGTTTCAGCACAGATTGACTGCTGTGTGATGAGGGTAGCTACTGGGCAGGAGTTGTACTTGAGTAGTATTTGATCTAAAATCTCCAAGCACTTACTGTCTTAAAATGAGAAAACATAATGTCCTCATGCATAAGTGGATGAGTTCACCTCCTGTTCTTCAAGGAGAGACCATGAGGAGTCTGCTGCTGCAACTCACAGCCTTTTCCTCCCTGTCTTGCACCTCACCAATCTTATGAAAAATCTCTGTAAGGCTGCTGCATTACTGCTGCCTCTGCCCTTGAGGCTGATAGCTTGCCAGTTTGATGTGAAATTACTCTTCTGTGCTTTCTCTCCTTTGTTTTATCATGAAAGGTATCAGATCTATGCCATAGTACATGACTCTCTTTCGTCCTTGTCCCCATTATTTTCTTGCATTTTTGATCTTTCATGAAAGGCTGCTTTTCAAAAATCAGCTCCATCCTTATCTCTCTCTTCCATACTTAATGTTTCTGTAAATTTTAGGTCAGGGGAGAGCACTAACTCTTTTCCTTGGACCTCCTGTACACCATTTGCTTTTACATGTCACCTAGTTGAGACTTATAGCTTTGATTTCAATTATAGCCATCTTAAGAAACAAGACCAATCTTAATTAAGACGATACCAAGAATATCCACAGACTCCCTGGGCAGTTTATTCCAATAGTTAATCATCCTCATGATTAAATATGTATTCTAATTTGGCATGCTTGGCTGCAGCTTCCAGGCATTGTGTCCTATTATGTGGTTTTCCACAATATGCTAAAGGACTTGTAGTACTTTAGCCTTTCTGCCCAAGAAGCTGAATCTTCTCTGCGATCAAGTTCTGCAAGGGCTGTACTGAAGGAGTTTGTCTCTAGGTGAGTTCAGTTGTTTGTTTTCTGTACCATCTACAATATCACCTGAACTACGAGCACTAGTCTAGAATTGGACTTGACAAGCACCAAAGCTAAAATGACCTTCATCTCCCACGTCCTACTTTAAAGATCTAGGACTGCCCTATGCCTAAATCTTGTTCTGAAATGTTTCATGTTTGTGTTCTACATCTCTTTTCTTGTTGTTTCAGAAAATAAGGTCCAGGCTTGCTTTAATAAAGAGCAAATGAAGCATTTAATGTATGCCCATTAAATAATCACCGCTCATTCTGTGTACCAAATAAGACAAGGATCTTATGATCGAAAAATTGCATATTGTATAAATAAAGACTGCAGATATGGGAGATTTTAAAAACCAAATCAATGTAGCAATACAGTGCAACTAAAATTAACAGAACATAAATGGAGTTTGTGATCTGTCCAGGGATCTGTTTCAGGAAGTAACATAGTAGCTGTTGGCTGTACCTCTCTGCGGACTGATAGAGAGAAGATACCCCCTACCCCATTTTTCTATCTGCTTAAAGGAGAGTAATTTTTTTTTCTCTTGGGAAGTGTATGCTTATTATATTAGATAAACCACATCATTCTATTATATAAGAGTTTATAGAAAATGTAGCATGTTGCTAAAACTCAGAGGCAATGCAATAAATTTTAAGTAGGTTTAAATAGGACAAGTATTTTGATGCTTGCTTTGATTACAGTTTCACTTTACTTCCACTAAAGCAGTGGGTGCTGTATCAAGGAGCAGAAATCCATTCTAACTACACTTGCATTAAGTTATTAGCTTTTTTTGACAATTAAAATCAATAGTTATGAACACTAATCAACACATAGTTGTCGTGGTTTGACGCAGCTAAGCGCCACGCCCCACAAAATCTGTTATTTTTCATAAGAGAAAATACGATTATATTGAGGAAAACTATGCAAGGCAAAACAGGTCCACACTTAAACAGTTACAACATAAAGAAAAATTTATTGGTAACAGAATTAAAGGAAAAAAAAGAGAAATTAAAGTACAAGCACGCTTCCCTCTCTTCCAGCACTTGCCCTCCCTTTTTACCTAACTCGCACAAAGGAAAAAAGACATGGATCTGGTCAGTGTTGCAGTTCTTAAAAGTCTCTCTAATATTTAAGGAAAAAAAGAGTTTCTTCTGCTCAGCGTGGTTTCCAAACTGTGTTTCCAAACTGCAACAGTCCGCCTGGAAAAAAAACCTGTTGCAGTGAAAACATCTCTCCCATAAAAAAATCTCACAGCCTATCCATACCGCAGTCATGGGCCCATAGACATAGGGTTTCATTCTTTTTAAAGATGAGTTATTCTGGCCTGAAAACAAAGGCTCTCTTCTTTCACCGAATCTGTAAAAGCCTTTCACCGCTTCTATAAGCCTGGCATAGGTGCTTCTCACATCTCCATAGGCCACACGTGAATTTCTCATCTCCTCATGTACTTCAAATGGGATTAAAGAGACAAAACCATCTGTGATATTACAGTGTTCACCATGGCCTGCAGAAAGCACTTTTAAGCTACGCGCGAAAAACGCGCCTCTGCCTCTATTTATTTTTCCTGCCGCCATCTTGACTCCGTCCCAGGTGACTTACTTTCTCTTTCTTTCTGACCTTAGGGTTGCCATGTTAAGAAATTGATCTTGTTTGGGCTTTATGGTGTCTTCTTCAGTCGACGCAAGCTGTGCTGGCTTCAGAGAAGCTCTGCTGACCCCCCACCGGCCGTGTGGAGGGAAAGGGAGGCTTGCCCGTCCCCAGAAGCTGCGTGACAACTCATAGCTCCTTCTTAGCTGCCTGTTGATTAAGGCTGATCCTTGATGCCCCCCGGAGCCGGAACGGCTTTTCCCGGCAGCTTTCTGCGGCCCAGAGATCCCTCTAGAGAGCCCCAACAAAAGTCAGTTTAACCCCCTTTAACCCGCCTTCCATGTGGTTTAATGACAGAAGCATCATTGGTCCAAAAGCCCGTTAATCAGCTCCAACCCACTACACTAGTGCTCTATGGACAGCATAAACAATTACCTGCTCCAAAACATCTGCTTGAAATATCTGTAAACCTGATGGAATAGAAGGTGTTGTCTCTCACAGGAAGGGTTTGGCATAATTATTCTTTGGGCAGAAGACTTCCAGTAATTCTTCTTTCATGGATACTACATGCTGAGATTATGTCAATATTGGGAAGTCAGAGTGACAAGGAACATTTCCAGGCACTGGGATACCATCACCTACACTAAAGAGCTGTTCCAGTGTTCCCCAGAAACAACCTGAGTACTGTGAAATAGTCTTTGCACAACATTCTTGAAGTTTAAAGAATTTGTTATTCTGGCAGCAGGCTGCAGCATGTCAGTTTAACCTCAGCATCCAGTAACATTCCCAGGCACATTTAATCTACTAATATAAATGTAGCCTGAGAGATTCAGAAAGTAGTGACACTCTGAGCCCCCAGAATGAGTAGGAGAATGGGTCTTCGGTCAAGAGGTAATAAGGCACCCTTCCCTTCCCAAAACTCTTGTATTCCCGAGTTTTTACTTTGGATTGCATACTGATTGAACTTATTTTTTCACTATTTCATAAAGCAGATGAGACTCTTACCCTGTAAAATCTTTTCTACCAAACACAGTAAAATGAATGGTGTAATACACCATTAACCTATAAAATATCAATTATAGACTTTTAAAGCCAGAAATAGGTATTGCTTTTATTTATGCTGCTGTTGTGCATAATTGTAGACATCTATATTTAATAAAAATTATAAAAAGATTTGAAATACATTATTGACTTAGACCAGTCAAATAATACTAGCATGGTAAATATTGGCACCTCTGGCAAAATGTAAGAGTTGATTTTGGTTTCTGTACAAGTTTTTCAAGGAGTTGGTCAATCTTCACATATTACTTATTTGTTCAGAACTGAAGAAGAGTACCAACATGTTTCAAGACTATAATGTAGAAATTTTGTGTAATACATTCTCCTTGAATTGATATTTGTCTTGCATTTTTTTGTAGTTATCTTTGGACAATCGTTCTGTTTGGAAGGAAGATGCTTTTTCTTTTTTTTTATCCTTTGGAAGACTAAATATTGTGGCATAACCTTTTTGATTTATTAGAGTTCTCAACCACTGAGAACTGGTTGGTGGAAAAAATATTTTCCAAAAGTCTGTGCATAAAGGAAAACTCTGGAAGGTCTGTTCTCAGTAAACTTACTCTTCTTGGATTTGCATCAAACTAGTAAGGAGATCCAGTCTTTGGCAGCCAAAGAGGGCCTTGGCAAGTTTTCCAACTGTAGCACCTTTGGAGCCTTCCCTCATTACCCATTTGAGCAGCATTTGGTAAACTTTTTCTTTTAGTCCATCTCGTTCATAGTCATGATCAATTTCATCAATCTCAGGATCACCGAAGCCCAGTTTCCGAGCACAGTGCTTCCACTGCTTAGCCAGATTTTCTCTCACTAGATTCAAATGTTTTTGTGTCAGGACAGTAGTATTGTCTGCAAAAAGAAGACGAGTGTAAGAAAATGGCATCATTCAGCAGTTCTTCTGCTCCTTTCACTGCCTCTCCTGTCCTCCCCCGACTATTTATTGGTAATATCTGGAGACAGAATCTTAGTGATGCAATCAGAAGTGGATTTCATGGAGGCAGCATAACCCAGTGATGGCAGGCAAGAAATGTCCAGTCAGAACATGTGTATTCACAGGTCAGTTGCTGGACTTGCTCTTTGATCTGAAGCTATCATAGGTTGTCACTTAAACCTGCAAGATTGAAAAAACCTTTCCAAGAGTTCTTAAAAAGTTGTATATGTTTTATGTACTGAGACACAAATGATTTGTTTACTTAGGAATACACAGGGATAGTTTAATTTAGTATTGACCAATGAAAATAAATGACATTTCAAAATCTTCCAACTTCTACTGGAATGAAGTTGTTGTGGCTTGAATCTTGAATATATGGTTTAACTTTTAGTTTTCCCTGTGTCATGTCAGGCACTGGACTCTATGATCTGCATGGGTCCCTTCCAACTCAGGATGTTCTATGATTTAAACTAGAAGTCAGGTGAGGATCTCCAATCCTAGCCTTGCTTCTACGAGTTTGACTGTTTCACACATTCCAAACCAAATGATTCTCAGATAATTATATGGGGTGACTACATGAAAAGTAGGAAGATATTTCTCTTACCAAATATACCCCTTGCTTCACACTCTGTATAAATTGCTTCCATAGCAACAGGACAAGTGCTGACATGCTGATTGTGCTCATCAATCTTCATGTGATTGTAGGATCCAATTTGAATCCCAGAGCTGTTACTTATGTTGTACTTGATTGAATCTTCTGTATAAGGAACTTTAACACAAATTTACAAACATCAGCATAAGGTTCAAATGTCAAGAAGAACATAAGGAGGAAGCAGTTCTACTAATAAGGGAAGTGATATTCATTGCACTTGATATAGAAATAGTCATTTACTGGTAACTGTGCTGTGAGCATATTTTCACTATGCAGTGTGACACAAATGCACTTGAGTGAAAGCCCAGTCTGTTTTATGAGAGAGTGCCACAACCAATCTGACAGCTACTAGACTGTAAATCATGTTCTCTGTGCCTTGGGAATGCATAGTAGCAGTCTTGCTTTCTGCTGCCTAACAGCTTCAGCAGGTCAGCCTTGACTTGAACGCTCTTTTTGTTTAACCTTAAAGCCTCACTTCTGCCTCTCAGCTTTACTTTTCATAGATGCAAGTTCAGGTTTACAGTTATGACTTTTAATTTCTGTGAGACTACAGCAAATCATTTCATGTTGCTCATAAGATATGATTAGTTAAACACATAATTTGATCTTTTGCTTACTTTTGTCCGATTTCCACATGTAGTGTGAAACTAAGTCAGTATTCATGTTAGGTGATGTCAGTTTTCTGTTCTCTTGACGGTGTTTTCTCAATCTGCTTGGACAATCATCCACTAAACATTCTAACTCTAGTTTAAATGGCAAATCTCATAACCTGGGTCTAAAATTGAAGTACAGATACTTAAAATGATACACCAAGCTCTATATTTAATCACCTGAAATCAAGGTTAGATGCACAAACATCCTTGTTACACACTCAATTGCAATGTGAAGTGTGAAAATCTATAGTTATGTACGAAAATCTAAGTGCACTTAGTAGATGCTAACCTGAGACTGCAAGTCAGAAATATTATATGTATGCATGATTAGATTGTTGAAGTTGTAAAAAAGGAATGAATTTTATCATGTCAAAATATAACATTTTAACTTCTACTCATAACATTATGATTCCTGTATGTTTGGGTTTTTTTTAAGAGCCAGAGGACTCAGGAAATACATTCATATTTGTAGTTAAAAATATAAAGAAGCCTCATGTTTGCTATGTTCTTATGTGGTAACAAAATGAATTTAGCGTAAGATATGAAAATGTATACAAATATTTTGTCATATTGCAGTATTAATAGAAAAACTTACTATGCTTGTAAGTCTCCTTTCCCAAGCCTTTACACTTTGCAGCTTATCAGGTTTGGGTCATCATTTAAGGGGTGCAGAGTCAAGAAGACAGAAACCTGCTCTTTCAAGTTTTCTTTGTAGTGTAGACCACTTAGAAACTGGACAAGCCTTTGAAAGGGTTAATTAAAGAATTCAGAGTGCCCCAAGCAACACAACTTGAAAGGAGCATATATTAACAGCTCCTGAAGGACATGAGACGATTTTAGGCCTTCAAGCCAGTAGAACTGTAGAGACCTGTGCCCCAATGAAGGCTGATAAGCATGAAGCCTGCAGCTAGAAATTTGTATTAAAATCCAAAGCAAGATAGGATGAAGTGTCCCAAATGTGTGTGTGATTCAAGAGCTAGGCAGAGTGACAGCAACTTGAAGTTTAATCTAAGGAAGTGACTAGTGTAGGTGTACAGGAGATATTGCAATGCTCTCATATTTTAGAAGTTCTTACATAAAAGAATACGTTGTCCTTGATTTATCAAATATACGTTTAATGGTGTGTTTGGGTGCTGCCAGAGACAGGAATTAGTTTCACATACTGATATTGAAAACTTCAGCTATGGTTAGAGGTATTAAGCAATAACATAAATTATTTCAAGTTCCTGAAGTTTTTTGCTTTACTGGTCAGGATGCAATGCATAGCATGTTGGCTACCAGGGCAGATAGAGGCCACAGCACTTACCTGGGCTTACTCTGGGTGCACTGGGATAGTATGCAAATGTTCCCCTTGTGAAAGAAGTGGAATCCCTACTACCTGTACAAAGAGAAAAAAACCCAAGAAATGTCAAAAACATTATGTAAATAGTAAAGCAGATGTACTTAACAATGACTGCCGTATTTGTAACAGTGTGAATATACAGTGCTCTTAAATACAGAGATGAGAAGCTTTTTAATTAGCAGGATTGTGTCTCCTCGAATAACTCTAGTTTAAGCAATGATCTTATTGCGGTTTTGCTCAGTTACTAATAGCCTTAATCATCCTTGGATCTCAGTGAGGACAATGGGCTTCCACATGGGTATAGGAATATCTGGCAGTGTGGGATCACAGCACACTGCAATTACAGACTGAGCTGCCTTGTATCGAGTATTCAAACTGGCAAATTCCAAACTCCCAAGTGTGAGTTTTTGAATGCTCACAGATGAGCAACTCATACTGGGGCAGCGAGAGCAGCTGGGTTACAGTCACCCAACAAGTCAGCGAGGAGCTGAAATGCAGCTCTTGTGCACCTCAGTCTGGTATATACTACACTATTTCACACAGCCTTCCTACAAAAACTGTTTTCTTTATTTCTTTCAAACAGAAGGTTTTCCTTTATTAGTGATGTTGACAATTTTAATGCCTGCCTTCTGACATGACAGCCCTCAGATTCATTTCAGTAAATAAACTCACATAAACAACTAATCACAGCCTCTGCATAAATAATTTAACAGAATAACACCTTTCTGGCATTCTGCTTGTAAAAAGCTAGGCATCCTTGATTTTCTTGTGAGATGACCTGGAAAATAACACCATGCTAAAAATATCCAAGAGTAGGAACACACATCTCATGCCATCTCTAGTTCCTCAAAGTTCTGTCTTGCAGGTCTTCAGTTACCACTTACTTAAATATTTTGTCAATGCCCAATATTCTCTTCCTTGTCTCCCTAGGTTTCTACTCCATGGCTTACCAGCAAACACCAACAGAAGCTCTCCCTCAGCACCAGGCAGAGCACTCTGGAGAAACCAGTTATGAGTCTTAGCTCCTTGCTGGCTCCCTAGATTCAGGAGTCTCTCAGCTTGCTGAAAATCAAGCTACAAAACACCCATCTGTTTTCTGAAATGCTACAAATGTTGTTTCTGCATGAGCAGAACCTATGGTATGAATGTTATGGTTTTGAGAGTCAATGTTCTCCTCAGCTTTCCTAGAATGACTGGTAGCAGCTCCTGGTTTTGGGAGCTGCTTTAGCAGTGCTTGCTGTCTGCTCTTCCTTGGCTGGTAGCTGAAGAGTCACGTGTTGGGTCTCATGCTCTTCTTTTACACTGATGCTTTAGAAATGGTTCATTTGAAATTGACAGCCTGACATCAGTGAAAGCAGCATAATGAAATCAAAGCTAGAGTGTTTTAACTTTGAGTAAACAAAGAGAACATGAAATAAATTCACCCTTGCTATATTACAGATCAGCCTGCAACAAGCAGGTTGTTCCATGAACTACAAAACTCTCCTGAATAGTGGAAAAGTGTGTTTTCAGAAAGATAGGTGTTGGGGAAGGAGGAATCTCACCTGTATCTGTGTCTGAATTCTTTGAATACCAGTTTACATTGGTCTGTGACTGCAGGTTTTGTCCAGATTCTGGCACAGGAGGTTTACTTAGGCTGAAGTTACTGGCTGAACTCAATCCATAGGCATCCTCTGGGTTTCCTGTTGGAAGACCGTTGGGATATGGCCCATAAAGAACATCTACATTGCCCCATTTTGGTGTTGTTGCAGCTGCCTGTGACAAGAAATTTGGATCAGTGTTTGCCCAGAAATATGGATTAGTGTTTGATCGTGTTTTTTCAGCTCTTGGATACAGTTCACTCCGTTGAGAAGTAGGAGATGGCTTTGCAAACGGATCGCAGGAAACCCTCCGTCTCCTTTCCTCCTCTATCACTTCAGGGCTGTATACAGCAAGTGGAACTGCTTTATCCATCCGGCTCCCAAATGCATGGTAGTTGTATTCATGCAGAAGTTTTCTCTCCAGATTATCAGCAGGTGCAAATGAGGTCTCACAGCTCTCAACAGGCTGGTTCTCAGAGGAAGCAGCAAACAGGGCTTCATTAACCTGACTGGTCATGGGACCTTGAGAGCTGTGTAGAGAATTAGGCTGATCTGAAAGGGAAGAACGTTAAATGTTTGAAAACATTCAAATGCAACTATTTAACTTGTTGCAATGATACTAAAATGTATTAACCGACTTTATTATTATGGTATACTAAAAGGTTTAAATAAAACATTACTTCCAGCATAAGACATTCTATAAAATAAAACACAGCTTTACTGACAAGTAGAACAGATTTTTATCTAGGAAGTACAGGTTTGCTTAAGCTATCGGTGTCAAAATCTCACTCAACTAGTGTGAGAATTCACTGCATACTCTGCTTATATTGATATCAAGTTTTCAGCCATTGAAACAAACATTCCTGGAGGCATTTGCAGGGTCTCATCTACTGGTGTGTCTCCACTGGCATTAACTGGAGTTTAATCAGTGCAAAACTGAAGTGTAACAGGATGGAAAATAACACCACTGTAATAACAAGTGTAACTTCATTCAGCACAAATAATTTGTCGTTAAAATCTTATTTTAAAATGATTATGTAAAGTATCCTGTATGAGTATTTCATGATGAATACTCTGGTCCCAAAGAATACATTTTTACAAGTAATGTCTACCAGATAAAATAGTCCGTGTCATCTACATCTTCTGAACTAATTCTCAGTATCAAAGGAAGCTCTACTTCAGTATTGAACTAGATGGAGTCATAATCTGTATGATGCTGTAGCATTCCAAGACTAAACAAGAAACATAAAAATCTGCTTGTTACCACTTGTACTTATATTTTTAAAGGTAGGACTACAGCTGCTTTCCTAAAGTTCTGAAAGCTTCACACTTTTCTAGAAAATATGGTACACTGCTTGAAGCAAGGGACACTTAAAGAACACTGTAAAACTGGAATAAAGTGTATGTATGCGCTTCTGTTTAGCTCAGGTAATGCCTGTGAACTGGGGTGATTTTCCCCCAAATTTCATTGTATCAGCCCACATTAGGCAGGACCAAAACTAGTTCTTTGGATGGCTGTGTATTAGTACACCTTCAGCCTGAGTTGCTCTGCTTGTTTTGCTAGAGAGGGAGTGGGATGAATGGCTGATACAGAGATAACCCCATCCAAAGTGACAGCTCTTAGTAATTCATTATTAGCATAAACTGTATGGCATCTGTTCTCCAGAGCAAGCCTGAGATGCATGAACAGATCCTGTGGGATGTCTTTCACTACCACTGTCTGAGTAATGCCCATTGACTAGAGAAAAAAACCCTGCCTTTGACTGACAGGTTGTCAAGATGGCATCTTTCTGCAGTGGAGATTCACAACAAAGTCTTTTGTACTTAAAACACGAGAGCATCTGCAATCTGCAGCAGTCATACATGGTTCTTTCTGCTCAGGAAATGTAACTACACTCACTTAAAAATACAGCAGTGGGACTGCCCTAAGTCCCTTCATTCTACTGAGGAACAGTTGTGGCAAATCTAGCTTTGGGGAAACTTTATTAGTTGCATGTTACAGTTTAACATTATTAATTTAATCATGTCTTTCAAGTGATGTAACTCGGCAGCATTTTATTTCTACTGGATTTTTTATTATTTCTTGTAAATCAATGTTGCAAATAAGATCCTGTGTCCCTTGACATTAAGAAACTTTGGTAAGAGAATTCCAGATACACTACTACAAAACTCTAACCGTATCATCACATATTAGAGAGCCACCTCTATAAAATCACAAAACATGCAACTCATCTAAGATTTGATGAAAGTATGAGAGAAAGGAGAGAAAAAACTATCTACTAGTGTTCCTCAGATTCCTTAGAGAGCGAGGTTATAAACAAAGGAATACTTTACAATTATGTATCCTGGTCATATTCAGATCATGCATAAGAAAGGATGGAGTGGGGGAAAAAATGTCTTAATGAAATTAAAGCCTGCAAACCAAGCAGTTGGCATGATTAAAAAGATGAGACGAAAGATCAAGTATGAAAAGTAATTATCAAAGTGACCATTGAAAAGCTTAATGTTGAACAAAATGTTTGGCATGGAAGAGGAAAGCAGAAGAATGTAAAAGGAGATGGGTTGAACTGTAGATGATAGAAAAGTCTGAACTGTAGATGATAGAAAATTTGAAATATTAGGTGTGAATTCTGGGAGCAAACAACATCTTCTCAGTGATTACAATTCTTTCTGAGATGCTGAAAAATTGAGTCTCTTAATGGTAAAGTTACTTGCTTTGTACACAATTTCATCTTTGGCAAAATACACAGAATAATTATGTGCTAGTGACTTACCTACTTGACCACTGCTGGTATCTTCTGGTACAGCATCTATTTGAAGGGATTCCATGCTACTCAGCAGTTCATTTGACTCAGGCCACATTTCCTGCATGTGGGAAAGAACAAATGATCAAATTATAGGCAAAAGCTTAACCCAAGGGAGTACCTGAAGAATAGGCAACAGCACAGCTTCACTGTGAAGTGACCTGGATGAACAGATCCTGTGAATCTCTGGGAAAAGATCCTATACTCTTGAGGAGAGCACAGCTTGATAGAAAATACCCATTGCTTTGCTACAGGTGGGCAAAATCTTTTCTTCAATTAAGGGAGAGAGGACTGCAATGCAACTGCAGTATATAATACTCTGAGTTGGCCAAACAATACCCTTGCCTACACGAGTATGAGCTTAATCCAGAGTGGCTCTGGATTGTCTGACTTGTATTTAATAGCCCGACTTTTGGCAACCAATCTCGGTGAAGGGATAATGCTGAGGTGAAGGTAGCAAACATGCATTCTGTTCTATGGATTTATATTTAATAAGTTCATTCATCAGCAGGGAAGAAGAGGTGAGAAATAATTAACATTCAGGTATAGACACATTGACTTTTATGAAGATAGTAGGAACGAGGAGTTTAGAGGAAATTTTCAGAAAGAAGCACTGCAATTTCCTTTCTGTAACCCTCATCCTCACTTCACCAGAGTGAAGGCAAAATCTATTCCTGTTCTATTCTTTTGATGTTCCCATTACTAGGCTTTGCTGGAAGTAATTTTTTTTTTAACCTGGAAAAATGATTTCTCAACTTCCCCAAGTGCTGCTTACTCATAAAATAATTGCCCAAAGTAGAGTTTATGTGGGTTTCATTAATTAAACCCAAGAAATACTTTCATAGATTAAAAAATCAACCATTCCTATTTATCTCTTCCCAAAAAATCAACTTCCTTCCAAATGCAAAAGGTGACGTTCTAACGCACATTACAGCCGTAGGGCCTTCGATTTTACTTGAGTAATGGAATTGTTTGAATAGGAGGGTTGGACCAAATGACTTCTGGCCTCTTTCAACCTCAACCATTCTGTGATTCTGTGATCCTTTTAGTTAGGAGGCTTCCATGATTGCTGGGCAGGCAGCAGAGCGGTTATGCCCAAATCCTGTAACTCATGTTGCTACTGAAGCTGTGCTAGTAATTCACATAGTGACTTGCCTTGGATCCAGTATTCACAGTCTGTGCCCTGATTGTAATGGATGCTTTCCTTCCTGAGAAAGTAATAAACTCACAGCTGATTTTCTAAATAGTCATGTTGTCCCTATGGTTTGGAAGTGCATCTGCAGAGAGCTAATGCATCTAGTAAAATTGGCCATGGTCCTGATTTGGGACTGCTACCATATATTAGGCATGGATACAGTTCACATTGGGAGTTTGATCAAATCAGTCCAAGAAGTCTATTTCATCAGTTTCATTTTGCAAAACACTGTTGCTTTTTTGAACAGTTACCAGTGCTTTGTAAACATCACATGAAATGAGTAAATTTCATTTCCACAATTGAAAACTTGGTGAGAAGGAAGCGCTTTAAAAAAAATTGTGAAAGAATGGAAAGAATGGTTTTACAAGGAAGTTTATTTTTTTTCTTAGTTAAAAATACTGTCTGTATTGTCTGTGAGTGAAGTCTGTATAGTCAAGTGATTAAATTCATAAAAGCTGTGATAAAAAGGTTCCATTATCAGCCCAGTTGTTCAAGAAGTTCTTATTTTCAGTCAGGAAATGATTATTTTAATCATAGTTTTCCTGAGTGTCCTGTCCCAGTTGGTTTCTCTTACTTTTCTGGCTGTAAGTTTAAAAATTATCTGAATTTAACTTTTACCTGTTGATATTACTGTGCTATAGCTTCCTGGTCTCAAGCAGGCTGAGACTCATTAGACACGGCCTGAAGGCAGGGCAAAAATTACCAAGAATTTACAGAGTTACTTTAAATCAGATTCTGCCACTTTTGAATTGCTAGGAATAACATTTTATTTAATGAGTGAGACTTAATGGATATATGAGGAGCTTTTGCAAAGTATCATCATAAAATCAGTGTGTCACTCGGGTGGAAATAGACCTTGGGGGAATCCGCAGGCCACCTCCTGCTCCAAACACGGTTGCTTATGAAATCAGAGTTGGTAGCTCAGAGCTTCGTGCAGTTGGGTTTGAAAACCTCCAATGAGGTGACTGGACAACCTCTTTAGGTAACCTGTGCCACTGCTCTGCTGTCCTCAGAGGGAAAAGTTTTGGGGTTTGTTTCCCTCTTACAGATAATTAAGAGAACTCAAACTGGATGTATTTGTCTTTTTTCTCTAGTCCTCACACGATGTGCTGCTATGAAGAGCTTGGCTGTGTCTTCTCAATAAACTCCTCACACCTAGGGGCAGAATGCTGTTTGTTTATGTCCCCCAAAGCCATTGCATGTCTGGGCTTAAACAGGCCCATCTCCTGTGGCAGGACTAACAAGTGCTGAGCAGATCTGCTGCCTGTGACGCTGCTGGTGCCAGGCAGGCTGTGGCTGGTGCCCAGCTCACTGCTCACCGCCAGTCTGAGGTTCTTCTCGGCAGTGCTGCTCCCTGGCTGGGCAGGCCCTGGTTGGCACTGAAGCCAGGGGTTATATAATCCAAGGTGCAACATGTTCCATTTGTCCTTTCTGAACTTCACAAGGTTTCTGTTGCCACATTCCTCCACCCTGCAGCTATGAGCCTTGTCCTTGAGACTGTATTGACTGGTGCTTCTAGTTTGGTGTCACCTGCACACCTTACGTGTGCTCCATCGCTTCTGTCAGGTCACTGACAGAGGAGTAAACCAGGGAGGGTCCCACTGCAGCTGCCTGTCCCACTGCCTGTACTGTTTGGTTTGGTTCTGGCCTGCAGGTGAAGGAGGACCCATCGACTGCCCTCCTCTGGGACTTGCCATCCAACCTGTTTTCATTTGCTCATCCAGACAGTAACGTCTGAACTTGGACACAAGAGTATTTTGGGAGAGAGTCTTGAAAACCTTCCTAAGGCTGAGATAAATGACATGCGCTGCTCTCCCTTCATTCACAAATCCAGCTGTTTCATCACAGAAGGAAATCACGTCAGTCAAGCATGATCAGTCTTGAAGTGGCAGAATCTGATCATGATTGGGGTTGGGAAGAAGAAATGTGGGGAACTGACACCTTAAAATGCTTAGAAAGTTACTCACTTTTAAATTCTTCAGATCTTCTTCAATATTTTTTCCTAGATTTTCATAGTAAAATGGCTTGTATATTTCACTGATTTCTGCAAAAAGTTAAGAACTAAGTGAAAGTGGTTTTCAATGGAAAGTAAAAGTGACTTTTACTGTTAACAATCTTGATGGATAAGGATTGAACAAAGACTTCTATGAAGTCAGAAACAGGAAAGTTATATATACATTTGGAATTTGTTCACATGGTACATTTAGTCTTAAAGCAGTAACAAGAACAGGATGACTTCTAGGGACTTGTTGTTGTATTGCTTTTTAGAGTGAAATCTCTGTCTATGATCTGTAGCTGAGAGCATCATTCCTTGGTTGTGTATGAGAAAATCAGGAGCTAAGACCCAATACAAGCATAAGATTAATCTATTAGCAGTAGATTATGTATGTTAAACATGGAGATAATAGGTGGGTTCCTCCTGGTATACAAATTTCCTCTGAGTATTTAAGTACATGCCTGCTGTATATGAAACTGTTGGTGCCCCTGTCTAAATACAAACTTCAGTTTCCTTTTATATGTTGGGGTCTTTTCTGTGGGTTGGGGTGTTGTTTTTTTTTTAATTGGCACTCTATATTGAGGCAGAAAGAAGAGATAACGAGATACAGAATTTGACATATTTGCTGAATGCTCTTAGTCTCCTTCCCAGACCATTCAACCAAGACGTCTACTGATTGGAAGTGTTTTGGCATCTGACCATATGAAAGGACGATTAGCTAGTCTAAGTCAGTTGGATTGCTTATGGAAGAATAACTAGGACAGCTTTTGAATCTAGAATATTTGGAATAGGATCCAGTCAGGGTCAAGATACACTATATCCCTTGATGTTAGTTTTTCTGTAAATTTCAGCAATAAGATTATACTATGCTGAAGAGAAATTATCAGGTATAAAGTGTCTTAATTAGCTCCATCCACTTACTACGATTTCTCAAACCTGTAAATGCTGCATCAGATCCCATTTTTGGTCATAGTACAGAGAGCATGCTTTACAGAACATGTGAATTGCTATTTCAGTTTTCAAAAAAACCCCCACCTTATTTCAAGAGGAAAATACTCAGGTTTGTTTTGCTGCATTATAAACTAGCAATGGACACAAACAAAAATGAATCCTAAAGTAATGCCTTACCTGCAAAGGTTGGGCGTTTCTCTGATGCTTCATCCCAGCATTGCTTCATTAAGTCAATAATTTCCACTGGACATTTATCAGTGATCTCTTTTATGTCTGGTCTGTTTCCATTTATGATGCCAAAGCAAATCTGGGCTTCATTTATACCATCTGAAAAATAAAATTTCCTATCAGGTTCTGCTCATGGGTTTTGCTACTTTTCCATAGGTAAAAGAAACAATGAAGTGGCTCCCTGTGTGTTTGTGGATATGTAAAATACGATTTCAAAGATGTCCAGGTTACAGCTACAAATCTTTCATACTAGTGAATTTGAATCCCCTGCCCTGACTTCCATGGATTAGAGAATAATTTTAAGACTAATGGATTTACTTTTATATGTAAGACATGAGCAGTGTGAGTAAGGGTGACAGATGTAGCTCTCTAGAACCTGCCTCTCAGGTGCATCAGCTCTGCCCTAGATATGAACACATAGATGTCCACACAGGCAACATTTAGCCATTTAATTAGCAAAAAACCCAATCAAAATTATAAACGTGTTACTCTGGAGTTCCACAGCTGGCTCCTATTGTTCTACATAAGCCCATTGGTGCATGTTGAGAAATCAGCACCATGCAGCTGAGAATTGATTACTGACTGTGGGATCATTCCCATTTCCATGCGTAACTAGTCCACCTCAGGAAAGAGTGTCCATCAAAGTTTCCATCCTGGCCCACCTGAGGTTTGCCTTATTTCTGCCACCAAGTCTGGTCTGTGCCCACACCATGTAGATGTGAGTAGATTCAGCTCATGGCTGCATTTCATTCAGATGTTCTTGTCCATGCTTAGAACTCAGCAATGATGCAACTAATTCCTGTCACTGGCCATGAGGTGCCAAACCGGTGCTATTCTAGGCCATGGGTGATTCAATCTACTAATATTAATTTTATAATGTTAAATGCTTAATATTTGTAACTTATTTTTCTGATAGCATTTTTTGAGAAGTAGCGTACTTTCGTATGGCTCTTTGTTAGCAAAAATTGCCCAGATGACGATGCCAAAGCTGTAAACATCTGATTTCTCCACTGGTTTTGCGTTAACACAGCGTAAATGCTCTGGGGCCATATAGAAAAGAGTCCCTGCATTGTTATGGCAAGTGCTTTTGATTTGCTTCTGTCGGACAGTTTCTTCTTGGGTCAGCCTACTCCAGCTCTTAAAGGAGGCAACACCGAGATCTGCAATCTGAAAAATGAGACACATCAGAGCTAGTGCTGTAATGAAGAGGAGATAAACAAGTATTGCATGCAGTGCTCAATTTTATCAAGACTTAGTACTAATCTAATAACTTACCTAAAAATTAAATATTGAAAGCATACAACTAAAGAAAGGAAAAAAAACTACTTGATTTTTTTCTTGGTTTTGTTTGTTTGGTTTGGTTTTTGTCCTAAATAAATTATCACGGCCAATTGCAAGCCATTAGGCTGAAATTTTGTTATTGATTGTGGAATACTTGCACAACGCGAGGATAGAAGAAATTTGGTTTCACTCATATTGACAATCATATTTGAGGTCTGCTTGCAGCACTCATGAAAGAACAGAAGATCGATATGAGAAGAATCTAAGATTCAAATCTAGAATCACTCTATGAGATGGGCAGACATGCCTCCTTCCTCACTGCCCTTTCCATTTAGATTCCATTTAACTCAACCTCCTTAGATCTGACTTCAGAAAAGGGGAAGAAGAGGATCTAAAATGATGTGATATGTATACCAAAGAGACATGGAAAAGAATAGCACAGAGTAAGTTAAAGCAGAGATACCTGGGTACTGTGTGCTTGACAATGTGACATTACTGAAACTTTAATGTGCAGTTCTGCTACTAGCCTAATGGCTCCTGGTGAAGAAAGTAATCCTTCCCTCCTTTCCCCCAGTCTCCTTTTATGTGCTCCTTCTGCTCCTCTTGTTCCAGAACTGACACTTACCTGGGAAGACCCAGTGCAAGGCAGTCAAGCAGCTTGCTGAACCAAGTGCTCCCCAACAGAAGGGTAGCACTGCCAACAAGGTAAATGGTAATCTGCTGGTTTGGCTTCCTAAATCAAGGCAGGGTGTTCAGATTAGTACCAATGCTAACACAAGGGAACAGGAGGTCAACAGGAGAGGAGAACTGAAAGAAAATGGGCCTGTCTGTCTTGGCCACAGGCAGCTGTCAGAGTTGTGTAACCCAATTACTTCAGATAAAAGTGAGGTGACACCTTGCCTCACTTCTAACTCACTTTTTTCTCTTACTGCCTCTAACTAGCTTATTGTTTCTCTTGAGTTTCTGAAGCCTTGGGCTACATTTAGAGGTTGTGTATTCAGAGGAAAATGTAGGCGACATTCTGCTGAGGAAGTAGGAGTCCAGCTTCATGTCTGCAAGTGAGAGGAGATCTAGGGATAGAGAAGGATATGACATAAATCTTTCTACATTTACAATTTCCTGGAACAACTATTTCCATTTCTAATTATCAACAATGCTAGACACATTCAAGGAGATCATACAACAGCTGCCTTAAATTATACTTTTGATCAAGCTACTTAAGGAAGTCTCATCCGATTCTGAATTTGATCCTGGGTTCCAGATCAGTTTGTCATGAAATGTGATGATAGCCTAGTTTGGTCCTGTCCATATAAGTGAGTTGAAACCCAACCTCATACAATTTACATTTAAAGCAGATCATGATGGGGTTTTTATTTTTGGAAAATAAATAAATTTATAGTTCTTATCTGCAAGCTGCTTATACTTCACTTGCTACTGTATTAACCTTGTGAAAGACCTTCTCACTAATTTATGTGTGAGAAATAGAAAATGACAGAGCTCTCTTCACAGAAATTTATTCTGTAGTTTCAAACTGTAATGGGGTGATTATTTCAACAACTCACCTTGACCAGAGACAGGATATTTGATGAGGACTGGTGCAAATTCCCCTCAGGTTTATTCTGCAGTAGCATCTCTATCTATGTATCTTGATCCAAAACCCCACTAAAGTTAATAGAAGGGCTTTGGAATAGGCTTATAAACCATTCTTTGAAGTAGTGTCCTGATGCGGTTTTTTTGTAGCTCCTGGATATCATTTTAAAATGATGACTAAGGGAAAAGAGGGATACAAAAGAGGAAAAGGTAACAGGCAAATGAAAGAAAAGAGGTGAAGGCAGGAGGAGAAATTACAGCAATAAAGGACAAAGGACATTATCCATGAAACATTCTGTTTCAAACTCTGTATTAACATTAGTTTTCTCTTTCTAGTTGTTTTGTTATTTATAGCTCGTTAATACTCAACAATATATTGTTTTAATGCCCTTAGTGATTTTTTTTTTTTCACATTTGGGGGAATACTGTGTAAATCTCAGACTCGGAGGCTGTATAGGTCACCACAGTTCAGTGACCCTGGGCTAACACTCTCTTAGTGATAGCTCGCTAAACTACAGAGGCATTCATCTACCAATCCTACCACGTTAGGAACTCTAACCAGCATGGCTGAAATTGGTTCTTCAACCCAAATCACCAGCCTTCTCCATTCACATTCTAACAAGTACCTTAATGTGGAAGTCTCTGTCCACAAGGATGTTTTCTGGTTTTAGGTCTTTGTGTACAAAGCCTTGTTCATGCAGATAAAGCATTCCTTCTGTGATCTCCAGCACGAAACGCCCTCTCACTGACAAAGGTAGTGAGAGCTAAAAGACAGAACATGAAGTGCCATCTATTAAAAAATGCAACTACAACAATCAAATTAAAACTCAATCTTTAAAAAAAGCTCCTCAGTCCCAAGAGTACCTCTGCTTAAGCTATGGTAAGAAAAACCTGCATCACCAGTGGGTTGAGGGAGGTGATTGTCCTACTCTACTCCACACTGGTATGGCCTCACCTTGAATATTGTGTGCAGTTTTGGCCACAAATTAAGAAGGATATAAAGCCATTAGAGAGTGTCCAAAGGAAGGCACAAAGATTGTGAAGAATCTGGGGGGAAGCCATATGAGGAGGGGCTGAGGTCACTTGGTCTGTTCAGCTTGAAGGAGACTGAGAGAAGACTTCATGGTCTACAGCTTCCTCATGATGGGAAGCGGAGGGACTGGCACTGATCTCTATGGTGGTCAGTGATAGGGCCTCTTGGAATGGCATGAAGCTGGATTAGGCAATGTTTAGGTTGGATATTAGGAGAAGATTCTTCACCCAGAGGGTGCTTGTGATTTTTGGGGTTGTCCTGTGCAAGTTGACTTTGATGATCTTTCAAGGTCCCTTCTAGCTAGGGATATTCTATGGTTCTAAGGTCCTTCTTGGATCGAAATTTTGGCATTAGTAATTTTAGAGTCACTCCATATTTACGAATATTTCCTACATATTTAGCAAATTCTCCACATATCTCTACAGACACTTCTATAACTTTTTAATCTGTAATTGGTTTGCTCCTCTGTGATGCACAGGAAGGCCACTGTCATTCTCAGCTATCTCTAGAGAAGGCAGTGCTGCCACTGGCTTTTTAATACAAAAAAAGAATAGGAAATTTTTAAAAATCCATTCTCTGGATATGGCAGTAACATCCTGTTCCTTTCAAGCAGCTTATCAACCCTAAAGGATCAAGTAATTGACTGCTCACATTCTGTAGCACTTTCATCATGTTCCCCCGGTCCACATACTCCATCACAAGTGAGTAGTTTCCGTCTTCCAAAATGACACCCAGTAGTTTTACCACACGGTCATGCTGCAGTCTGCGCATAATCCTGCCTTCTTCAAGAAGGGAAACATTGTACCTGTCAAACAGAAATTACAGTGAATTTAGGTGCCAGCCTAGAAAGAACAAAGGGATGAAAATCACACTGATTCATGATGAAAACCATGGCCAAAAATGTCAACGTCCCTAGAGCCCCTGCAAGATTAACCATACCTTCAGCTGATTTTGAATTGATACAGCTTTGTTCATGCCAGGTTATATTCTCTAATATTCTGCTCAAATGCCTTACACAGAGACTGTCTGCTCAGCCTAATGTTAATGCCTGCTTTTCAGAAATTGCATAAGCATTCTTCTTGTTGGTAGCTGTGGATGTCCAAATCTTTGAACTGGGTTGAGATCTGGGCAGGGCTGAAAGAGCCTTGGAACAAGGAGGATCAAGATCCACTCTGCTACTTCTTGTACAGGAAACTTATAGAGGTCTTGTTTCCAAAGGGCTTCATGTTCAAAATGGATTTATTACAAGGGAACCACACGCACACTAAGTGATGACAGCATTTGCTAACAGTTACTGGTTTAGGATGAATTCAAAGCCTAACTCTTTACCTGGGCCTCAGTACAACCCATCAATAATTACAGGTACATAGCTGGGAGCTCACTAAGGGTCTTAAAAAAGGATAGTATCCATTACATAATTAATAGAAGGGGTGGTATTTTTATTATTGTTCCTGTTCTAGTTATCAGACAAAAGGATGTAAGAAAATCCTACCCTCTGACTTAAAAGGAAACTGCTTTCTCCATCTGTGTTCCTCCATATTACTAGAAAAGAAACTGGTTGTTTTGTTTGCATTAGGGTCAGTTAAAAAATTTGCTAAGGACTTTTGGGTCACTATTTTAAGAAATAACAAAATTATGAGCCTGTGTAGTGAGAAAACAAAAACACAAACCCAAAAATACACTTGGCAGGCTTGTCCATTTTAACTGTAGTCATCCCAAACTGTCATTGCAGGCTGCTAACTACTAGAATCTCTTAACTTGCATTCCACCAGTAAAATAAAAAAAAAACTCAGTTAATTTATTTATCATAACCCAAAGTAGAAAAAACATGGGATTTTGTCTCTCTCTAGTGGATGACTCGTGGGAGAGTTTTAGTATTGTTATGACTGTGAGGTAGTAGAGCTGCAATGTATGTGACCTGAATCCACTGAAATCGACAGCTAATACAATCTTTGAATTAAATCAGTGGGCTTGGCTCACTCTGCTCTTTCTCAAGGGAGAGAGAGTTACATTCTTGCTATTAACACACAAGGGATTGGAGTCCTGCTGATAGTATGTGTGTTCCTAGCGGACATCTACAGTTGGATAATTTCATTGAAAACATATCTGCAAGTTTGAGGATACTGTGTGGCCACTGAGTTCCTGCATTTCCTTAAGAGTGCAAGAATCCTCTTGATTCTTAACAATTCACGATAGTGCTCACCTTGTAACAAAAACCAGGAACTTCACTGGAACAGTGAGTTAAAACTAAAAAAGTTGTCTCGAGATGGGGAAAAAAGGAAAATTTGCAGGACTACTCTTAGCATTGTCTTATTTCCCCCACATACAGTATCTCCAGAATCCAAAGACCTGAAATTATTACACTCCATTTAGGTTTATCTTAATTGAATTTAGAGGACTTAGACTAACTGAAATAAAAATCAGAACTGAGATCTGTAACTTACTCAGTGCGCTGTGGTCCTGTATACACTTTTTTTAATACTACATATCCATGTTTCTTGTGAAAGCATAAAGAAATTGTTCCAAATCCTCCAGCATCTAATTGTTTTTTTTCAAGCAAATCCTTTGTGTTCATGTGGATGTCTTCCAGAGACATGGCTGCAGTCTTTGTGGCTTAGCAATTAAAACAAAATCAAGTACCCTCGTGCTTCTGGACCTGTAGTATAAAGGAGGAAAAAGAAGTGTCATTACAAGCATTTAGCTGTTCCACTAAATAAGTGTACATTTAAGGAGTGGGACAGAAACAAACTCTAGTGAACCTTATGAATGCTCAGTTGGAAACCAAAAATGCTGTGGTTCTCACAGAATCAGACCTAAAGATCACAATGATTTATCCTGTCAACCCACTACAGTTATATTCGGTTGATGTAAAACCGTTTCTTCACCTGAGGATCTCAAAGTGCTGTTGATAAACAGTTTTTATCCACACAATATGCAGTAGATCGGTACTGTCCCTACACTTCATATGTGCAAAATCCAAACCCCAGAAAAACCAAGAGCCATGATCCCAAAGGCAGGTAGTGCCTAATGATTCTGATAGGTATCTTGTTTTCTGAATTGCCTGAACATGGGCCTGTCAGGTGCCCAGATTCTTCTATAACTCTAAGCTACCTTTTAGGCATCTTTGCAAACCTAGCTCTAAAGGGTTTGCTTAAAGCTTAAACCAAACAACCAAATAAAAGGTTCCTCTGGAGGGTGAAATGAAGTACTCAGCTTCTATGGGAAATGTACTTGCACACAAGCTCAAGGAGATAAGTGCTAGGAAAGAATATGTATGGCAACTTCTCCTCTCCCCATTAAAAAGAAGAGGAACAAAGAAATTGTGAAGGCTTATAGTAACTCCTAAGTGCATCAAGACAAAAAGAGAGTTAGGGGGATCCTATGGAATAGGTAAATAATAGATAAGTAGTAGATAAGTAAATGCCAGTGGAGGCCAGAATAATTTTAATCCTTTGATAAAGCTGTGGTATTCTCTTGCCTAATATGTTTCCCAGGCCAGCCCCTGCCTTCAGCACATGCCAGCAAGCTGCTTTGCTAGCGCTGCTGCAAGCCAACAAGCTCTGCTTTTTTTTCCCCTCACTACGTTTTTAACTTAAGCACCTTACCTCAGGTAAAGAAAGAGTTTGCTGAGAAAAGACAAAGTCCAAGAGACTGGCAGGGCTGTCTCTTGTTCATTTTCAACTCATCTTGGGTAACTACGACACAGAGCTGGGAAAAAGGCATCACCTCTAAGTGCCGCTATCAGCAACAGCAGATTGGTTTGTTGGGGTAACTAAGAGCTCTAAATAGTGTAGCAAAGGGACTCCCAAGTTTTTCCAGACCAACAAATGACTGCTAACTCCTGTAAACTACTGTGCACCTGTATCATCAAATCTCTAATTGAAAAGATTGCTTAATGTTGTGAACATCAGCTGCAGCCTAATTTTAACTGCCTCATTACCACAGCCTCTTTGGGGAGCCTGGGAACTAAGGAGCTAGTGTGTGTGGAAAGTTGGTATCTGAGGGAAGAGAGACTTTTCAGTGCCGAGCTGGAAACAGTCTGATCAGTTCAATACTGACAAGCCAAAACAGGGAAGAGTAAATTTAACTTCTAAAAAATAAATGAAATTGTACCTGTAGAAGAGTTAGAGCAAGAGCTTTCTCTTCAAAGTACATATAGAGACTCTAGGGGCTGTTGTAGTACAGATAGGGAACAACCTCTCTACACCCAGAGCAGTGTCCTCTCTTCAGACTTTTCTGCTTTGGCTTTCCTGACTTCAAAAAGATGCAGGCTTTGTTTTGCTGCAGTGCTAGCCTGCATTATGAGCACTGGACTGAGGATATGGCTGCATTCACTTAGTAAGAAGGTAAGTCCTGCTATGCCTAATAATGATTAGAGGAAATTTTTCTTGTGTTTTGTTTGTTGTGGTGCGTTTTTTGGTTTGGGTTTTTTAAAATTCCTTTACAGCAAATCAAATAGCTGGTAACAAATTACTCATAGCAGTGCCAAGAACGACTCATAGCTATTGCTGCTTTCATAGCTGAGCTTTCATCTCCCTGGAAGTTTCTGGTGATGGTTCTCTGGATTTCTTGGGGTGGTACTACTCACTTTTGTGCAGATGGGGCAGATGTCACACATACAAGGGCCTAAATTCAGTCATGAGAGTCAAAAGTGGCATAAACTAGTATCTTTCTCCTTTATCTGGGTCTCCCTTTCAAGAATTAGTTTGAAGTCACTTACGTATGTTAACTTTTCCATACTAACAGCAGTTATGCATCTAGGTAGCAGTCATAAGACTTGCATGCGCTCTTCTTGCGAATGCAAGGTAGATGTGTATTTTTGAATGGTGAATCTCTAAAGTTGCATTAATACCACTGATAGCTTGGGACTGGCATTCAATACCATATAACCCAGCAAAAACCAGCTCTGCCCAAAGCTGCAACAATACAGAACCTTCGTCCTGTTTATATTATGAATTACCTGTTTCTATCAAGCCACATGTAGTCACTATAACCAGAAGTCTTGAAAATTCAAAAGAAGTAGTAACTTCTAAAATCGTAATGTATTGGCTGGAGTGAGCTGGGTAACATTCAAGAAGATGGAATTTTCTTATGAGGTAGGAGGGAACCTTCCTCCTTGGGCATGGTAGGATGCTACTATTTTTTTTGCTGTTCTTATTAGGCAATGAGGTACTCTGAATAGAAGCTTTTTAATCTAATGACTTATTTCAAACCCAAAGGTTTTTTTCGTAGAATGAATATCACAAGAAAACAATCTCTAGCCAGGCTTTAAAGCAAAGACTACTTATTCTGGTATACTATTTAACATGAAATATTGGCTTATGATACCTTGAAATGTCAGATGATAAAAAAATCAAGGACAAAAGCTCAAAGACTCAGGTTCATTTCAACCTTACTGCTTCTTATTGAGATACAGGGTAATTTATGTGTATCCTCAGTACTTAGGACACACCAATTCATACATTATGTATCTGTGGTTAAGAAAATAATTTTGTAGTTTGATTTAGCCTACCCTTACAGAAGCTATGCATACTTCTAGTGGTTAATTTATGTTCTGTGAAGTAGCCCTCATCTGTATACTTGATTAATTATAAAGCATCTTCGTATACTATTCCGAACATTTGTATGAGGGTGGGTTCATATTTACCAAGTGTCAGCATGTATTATGAAAATTTTGAATACTGGCTGCTAGAAGAGAGGAACTTTTGTCCACCAGTATGACTGGTGTTCCTTAGAGAAGGAAAGAAGTGCAGTACATGGGTTTGTGGCATTTTTTTTTTTAACGCCATGGTCACGTCCTCTCCTCTAATGCCTAAAGGGCATATAAATTCACAAGAATCATACCCTGGACATTAGGTCAGCGGGTCATATTCCCTAATCACTGTTCAAAAGTGCTTTGCTCAGTTCTAACAATTTGTAACTGATCTGATGGGATCTGCACGGTTAAGGAGGAGTGCTGAGCACATTAGCACAGTAATATGAAAAAACATTGATTGCAGCCTTTGTAGTCTAATGATGCTCACAGCATGTAAGTTCTTCAGAGGTGCTACAAACTTTATTGGAGAATATTAGCACGTTTACAAGTGCCAAAACTCATGACCACTGAGTTATCAGTCAGTAACGGAAAGGAATAGAGAAGCCAAAGCTGGTATTCCCAAATGAGTAACATGAGAAATAGAAGAGTTGCTACAGCTGATAACAAAAATACTGCATGTGTGAATGATGTTTCAAAAGCTGTCAGGGCATCTCAGATCTGTTGCTGTAACTGTCATAACCCACTCCATCTAAACCTTTCCGCTCTGGTTTTTCATCTGATGCATCTTTTCACTAAGGAATGATTTTTTTTTCTTTTTCCCTTTTGGAAATAGCAAAGAAAATACCTGTGTCAGATCATTATCAGGTTACAGAAGGGATCCCGTGGGAAGGGGAGGAGAAGCCAATATAAGGGAAACAAAGGTGTTGTGCCACACAAGTTTTCACAGGAGCAGGGGCAGCGTGGGAAGAGGAAAGGATGGGGTCTGTGCAGCGGCCTGTACCCGTGCAAAGGTGTCACAGTCGGTTCTGGTCACAGAAGTGTACATTCCGTATGGGAATTGGGTCAGGCTGTCTCGGCTGCGGCGCCGCGTCGGGCCGTGGCTGTCAGCCTGCAGCCCCTGCCGGGCGCTCCCCCCTCAGCCCCAGCGCGGCCCCGCCGCAGCCGCGGGGCCGGGAAGCACTAATGCGGGGCTGCTCTGGCCTAGTTCCTCGTTGGCTGACTTGCCATATCGCCCTTCTCCTACGGGCGGCTTCCTGCCGCCGCGCCCGCCTCCTCTCATACCGGTCCTCCGCTTCCCGTTCCCCCGTGCCCAGGAGACCCTCGTCGGTGGGGCGGGATGTGGGGGATGTAACGTCGCACCTCCGCCGGGCCATCTCGCCTCGGAGCCCGTCACCCCGGCAGCCCCCCGGGCACCGCCACTCGGACCCCGCAGCGGCGCCTTCGCACGGCAGGGTCACCGCGGTGCTTTCGGTTTCGGCGCGGCAGCGCGGCCCCCTCCCGCTGCCCCCGTTCCCGGCGCTCCTGCCTTACCGCGCTCCGGCCGCTCCTCGTCCTGCCGCCCTCCCGGACAGCACTAACACGGGGGCCGGCGTCCACGCCTTTAAGTGTAGGGGAAGCAGAGCGAACGAGGCAGTAGGCGGAGCGTGCCCGAAGGGGAGGGGTTGCAACGCAGCGACCGTCTTCACTTGAGCGCCCTGAGCACTCCCATCGGTGCCGCGCGGCGACCGTCGCCGCTTGACCCCTCTGGGCACCCGATCGGTGCCGCAAAGTTTTTCGGTCACTGGTTGAGCGCTCTGCACACTATGAATCGTGAAAACCTGGCTACGTTTTTGAGACTGACAGCAGCTGGGATTTCGAGGCGTGTTGGAAATGCCTTTCTCTATGGAAGATTTGGAGCTGGACATGTGGGGATTTTTTTGTTCAGGAAGGGGGGAGGCAGGAGTTTCTGTCTGTCAGCAGAGTCACTGTCACAGAAGACTGTCTTGGGGACAGCTGCAGAAATATATAAACTAAAGGATTGCCGTAAACCACCTAGTTCATCCTCCAGAAGTCAGGTGTGTAGTTAATACAGCGTTTTTACATGAGGGTGATCCCTTTGCCATTCTTCCGTGAAAAAGACTGCGATGATGAGTGTCTCACGGTCTTTACCGTGATCTTTCCCATTCTGGGTAACGGTTGCATTCCCCACGGTGCTTTAAAGTGGCACTAATAGAAGAGCAGCAGCAGATCGACGTGGTAGGGCAATAGCAGCCCACAAATGATGTCTCTCATTTCTCCCTGTGATGGTCAGCAACACAGTATATGAACTCCTAAACCGTCCATCTACCCTTATCTGCTCTTCCAGGGGTGGCACCGTCTGCTTTGTGCCTTGGCCCACACGTGCATCTGCCGGGAGCAGGGGGCTCCTCCCCTCCAGCTTTCTGAAAGGTGTCTCATGGGAAAGACAGGTGGGACACAGAAGGATGTGGGCAGCTGTGGGTTTGGAGAGCTAGAACAGCCGTGGTGATCACTTTCCAGGGAAAGGTTTCTCTCTGGGTATCGAGACTGCTCTGTGNGTAGTTTGAATGCATCAATTTTGTGTCCATCCCCATTGTGAGGTATCTCAAGGAGAGCATTACTGAACCTGCAGTCCAGAGAGTCTGGGACATTTGTCCACTAAATAAAGCAAATGTAAATACAGATGTGGTATCTCTGGTGGGCCAATTGTGCAGTTTTGGTCTTCTCCTGCAATCCCAAACATTACAGAAATCTTTTGATAAATCTTTTGATAACATTTCAGTTCTGAGGGTTTTTTTTTCTTTCTTTGGTTAGTTGGTTTTTCTGGTTTGGTTCTTCTGCTGTTGAGCTTTGCATTGTGTATGGGGCTGAAGGTGTGGTCTGAAGGCAGGAAGAAAAATGGCTGAATTTATAAGCATTGCTTGGTTAAAAAGGTGCCAGTCTCATTCAGCGGTGATTTGCCAACAAGCACTAGGCAAAGAAAGAAATTGGCATTTATTTGTATGTGCTTAGAGGTCGGTGTTGCCTGTTATGACATTCCTTCATTAAATGAATAGGGAAAATAAACCGATCCAGAAATACAATCTGAATTTACAGAGAAATGTCTTATTTCTGATTGAGAAGAAGGAAAGGTTTTCTTGAAATGGACAAAATTGGTACCTTTTTAGTGCTTTTCCCAATAATGAATTTATCTGAGCAGAAGCCTTCAATTTCAGTATTAATGAAAATTTAATAAACCTATTAGTTTTCTTTTAACTTTAACTGAACTTGCATTAATCTCAACCATTCACATACTTTGTACTAAACATCTCGGCCATCTTATTAAAACAGTGATACCATGTGTGTGGGAGCTGGCATGTGTCTGCCAGATAGTGTCAAGCACAGTATCCTCAACATACAGGCCAGTCTGGCATTCTTCATCTGATAGTTAACCCCACTAAGCTCTGCAATTGATCCAAAGCAGTAACGTTGGTTTGACAGTTGCAACTTCTGCTTTCACCTCAATTTCCTTCTTTCCTGAATAGTCCTGAATAGTCTAACTGAACACAGGGAATAGAAGGATGATTTCTCTTCTATGCAATTTTAAAATTTGTCCTCAAATTTCTCTTGGTAACTTTAAGTTGTTCTCCTTAAGTCTTTTAGGCATGAATCTGCTTTTCCCACAGCCAAGATGTATAACACTTTCTTCCTTATTCCCTTTCACTTTCCTTTTCCTATAACAGAGCTATTGAGCCAAAGCAAATTTCCTGCTTCTGCAACCTAAAGACTTTGGCTTATGTGCCCTGCAGCAGACATCTGCAACAGCTTGGGGCAGCTCTGCTTCATGGGAAATGTCTCTGCTAGAGGCGGCCCTTCATACGGGAGCAAACAGGAACACATGATCCTTTCCCTGAGGTGGCAATTCCCAGTCTGGTGTATCAGCTTACACTGAGCCTCCAGAGTCTGGGCTCAGCCCGTTTATTATCCAAATAGTCCCCAAGGAACAGTAAAGCTGGGGTGTGACAAGACTGCCACAAAGCAGGTGGGGCAGATGCACAGAGGCCTTGGTGTCGTTCGACAGTGACTCAAGAGACGGGTTCTTATTGAGGCCACATTCTTTTAATATCAAGTGCATAGTAAGCAGTTAGGTGAGCTGGTCAAAGAAAGAAATTCAGTAGCTAAGTGAGAAACTCACCCCTTGCCATATGCACAAACAGGGTTAACAACTCTAAAGCACAAAAATAATCCTGCTACAGTTCCAGGTGAAAATCCTGGATATTAAGAGCCACAGTCCTTTTGTCCCATAGATCCTGACCCGTAGACAGACAGTGCTCCTACAGGTTTTCAGGTTGGTGCTCTGCCTCACCAACTGCTGGTGCTGGAGATCTCCAAGGAAGCCAATTGATGCTGATGCTGGAGAGGAAGCAAACACCCTCCAGACCCAAACACCAACACTGACTGGTGTGAGGGGGAAGGCAACAGACAGGATTCCTTTTTCTCTCTACTCTGATTATGGGAAGACGCATACTTTACAAATGGGAGCTGTAGTCTACAAAGGAAGGCAATTCATGCACATACCACATTCATATTTATTTTTTCCCGTTTCTGGTATCTGTCCTTAATATTGCTTTGTAAATACCTGGAGAAGCCTAGGGCTGCCCATAAGGGTTTCCAGCCGTTTAAGACTCTCTGCAATGGTACATCCTTTTGCACCATTACTCATGATGTGATCTCATAGCTCCAAAGCACAAGTGCAGTGCTCTCACAATCAATGACAAGCGGCTTTTAAATGACAGGTTGGGTATGGGCACCTTATTCCCTGGTAAAGGAAAAAACGTGGCAATTGGTACAAAAAGTGTTAAAATAAACTTGGCCATGTACTTGACTGTTTGACAAGCAGCAATGGTATAATCTGCCATGAAATATCATGAGTGTTATCAACCACAAGCAGCAGGATGACACTGTTTATGTGAGCAAGGAGAACTTCACAGAGAGTTTTGCACCCATCCTTGAAGGGAATCCCTTGGGATCATCCCCAGTGAAGATAAATGCTATATTGTCAGCTAAACTGCTATCTGCAGTATTCAAGAGTCTTCAAATATATTTGGATTAGGTGATTAGTGTTCAGGTATTTAGACAGAACATCAAAAAGAATGGAGTACACAAATCTTCTCTCTGTAGTCTCATATCTGAACACTACTTGAAATACCACTCAGGAGAGCAGTCTATGGGTTCTTCCTTCCAAAGAGTCTTCAGACGCTGGGTCCAGGCAGTCAACATCTCCTTCCTTTTCTCCTCAGATACATTCTCTGGAGCATAACAGATGTGAGGTTCAAGGACTTTGACACCACAGAAGTGCATGATTCCATGCTGGATGCAAAACAAAGAAAGAAATGCCTCAGGAAATATTTAGTCTTTTACTTTCATTTGAAGAACACGGAAGATTCTAATCTGTTCTGTTTCTCTGATCCAATATCAGCCAGATTCTCTAAACCTGTGCATTTATCAGGAGAAGGAAAATAAATTGCAAAAGTTCACTACCTATCCAGGCAGTCACTATTGAAGGCATTCAGCACAATGGCATACAAGACACTGAAAGATAAGGGCAACTTCATTTATTTTGCTCTGTGGAATTTATTTTTAACTGCTGTTAATCCCACAGAACTGTCCTCTTTGGCAGCTGTTCATTGTTCATTTAGCAAGGATCATAGGTGGCCAAAAGTTTATTGTCGAGTTTGAAACTCCTCAGATTGGTCTCTAACTGCAGTTAGGAGTAGATATGTTTCACATCTACTTCTAAGGAAGGGTTTTTTTAACCTTTTGCCTCTGGCTTAGCCAAATGATCCTGTAGGAAGGCTAGTGCCTGTGGAATCAGCTCAACGTGCCATTTTCCCTCTGTGTATTTATGAACTCAGAGTTGTGTTTCACGTTTTTGCTGTGTTGACCTGTGAGCTTTGCAGTTGGACAGCTCCTCAGAAGCAGGCAGCTGGTAATTGCATGGGGAGGAGACCATGGAATTTTAGCTCATCTGTTGTACTGTATCAGGAAGAAGCTGGCAAAACTTCCCTTACTTCCTGTATTTCCCAAACCATGCTTGGTACTTCTGATAAAAGAGTAGCAATTAGAAGAGGAATGCTAACTTCTGTGTGTTGATTGTTACTGCCAGGGTAATGTGTGGCTCCCCTCCTGCCTTGCATCCTACATGAATTGGGTAAGCATGGGGAACAAAAATCCTGCATGGCTGAGCTAAAGGAAATCCTGTAACAGCAGGGAAACTGAAAAGGCTGACAGCATAAGCCTTCTCTAGATTCCAAGACAAAGGAAGGGGGACAAAGCTTTAAAAGTCAGTGGACTTTTAAAGTAGTCCCAGGATTTTAGGAAACAGTTTACATCCTGCAGATCCTTGGAACTGACAACTTGCTTATTTCTTATTTTATTTCATATAAAAGAAACAACAAAACAATTGTTAAAAATAATTGGAATAATAAAAATTGATGTAAACAACAATCAAATGTTCATATATTATACCTGCATGGGCCACAGGACATAGCGAATATCACCACCGATACCTTTTTTTGAATACATCTCTTGGCCTCCTCCCGTGGTGAAAGAAAACAGGGACAATTTATCCTAGAATTAGGAAAGTGGTGGTTGATTAAGACGTGTTTAAAGAAGAGTGGCTGAACAGTTCAAGAGATATTCAGGGGAATCTGGACAGCATGGATTTCTAGGGGAGAGGGTGACCTCTTCTTTCCCAGACCTTACATGAAGTGGCAGTTCCAAGGCAAAGACTGATGTCATACAATTAGACAGTGGACTGTGTCTTTGGGAAGAGATAGGTTAAAGAAAAGGAATTATACGGCTGACACCCTTGTGTGAAGCAGGGCTGATACATTACTTAACATAGTGTAAAGGGAGGGTTCTAAACAACTACAGTGGAAAAGAAGGACC
>VZRV01000766.1:0-156515 GCA_013398115.1 Falcunculus frontatus
AGGGTGGACTTTGGCCTACTCAGAACACTGGTTCAGAGAGTTCCTTGGGCAACAACCCTTAGAAACAAAGGGGTACAGAAAGGCTGGGCATACTTTAAGAGGGAAATCATAAAGGCATAGGAGCAGGCTGTCCCTATATGCCAAAAGACGAGCTGGCAGGGAAGAAGACTGGCCTAACTGAATAAGGAGCTTTTCCTGGAACTTGGGGCAAAAAAGAGAGTTTAGAAAGAAGTGGCAGGCAACTCAGGAAGAGTAAAAGGGTGTTGTTAGGTCACATAGAAAGAAAATTAGAAAGACAAAAGCTCTTCTAGAACTCAATCTGGCCACCTCTGTGAAAGATAATAGAAAGTATTTTTATAAATATATTAACAACAGAAGAATGACTAAGGAAAATTTCCATCATTTATTGTATACAAAGGGGAATATTGTAACCAGGGATAAGGCTGAGCAGTTAATGCCTCTTTTGCCTCAGTCTTCAACGGAAAGATGGGTTATGAACCAGCTCTAGACAGGGACGGGGAGCAGAATAGAATTCCTGTAATCCAGGAGTAATTAGTTTGTGACCTGCTGTGTCAGTTAGACACTCACAAGTCCATGGGGCAAGATGGGATTCACCTAAGGGTAGTGAGGGAGCTGACAGAAGAGCTTGCCAAGCTGCTCTCCATCATTTCTCATCAGTCCTGGCTAACTGGGGAGATCCCAGACAAACGGAGGTTGATCAGTGTGACACCCATCCACAAGAAGAGCCAGAAAGAGGATTCAGGGAACTACAGGCCTGTCAGCCTGACCTTGGTGCCCAGGGAAGTTATGGAACATGTTATCTTGAGTGCATTACATTGCATGTACAGCATAGCCAGGGGATCAGGCCCAGCCAGCCCAGTTTGTGAAAGGCAGGTCCTGTTTGACCAACCTGATCTCCTTTTATGACCAGGTGGTCCACCTAGTAGATGGGGGAAAGACTGTGGATGTTGTCTACCTGGACTTCAGCAAAGCTTTTGACACTGTTTCCCACAGCATTCTCCCGGAGAAGCTGGCAGCCTATGGCTTGGACAGGTGCACACTTCCCTGGGTGAAGAACTGGCTGGACAGCTGGGCCCAGAGAGTTGTGGTGAATGGTGCCACATCCATTTTGTGGCTGGTTATAAGTGGGGTTCCCCAGGGTTCAATAGTGGGGCCAGTCCTGTTTAATAAAGTTATTGATGATGTGGACGAGGGGATTGTGTAAGTGTTATCCTCGGTAGGTTTGAGGACGACACTGAGTTGGGAGGGAGTGTTGGTCTGCTGGAGGGTAGAAGTCTCTGCAGAGGGTTGTGGCCAGGCTGGATCTATGGGCCGAGGCCAGTGGTGTGAGGTTCAGTAAGGTGAAGTGCCAGGTTCTGCACTTGGGTTGCAACAACCCCCTGTAGCACTATAGGCTGGGGGAAGAGTGGCTGGAAAGCTGCCTAGCAGAAAGGGAGCTGGGCATGCTGATTGACAGCAGCTGAACATGAGCCAGCAGCGTGCCCAGGTAGCCAAGAAGGCCAATGGCATCCTGGCCTGTATCAAAAATAGTGATTGTCCCTCTGTACTCAGCACTGGCTGGTTCAGCACCTGCTGGCATTTTGTGTTTGTGGTTACAGTGATAGTAGCCATTACCCTGTCATGGATTAGGTTATTTGCCAGATCCTTGAAGTGGTTCAGATGCTGGAGGGCTGCACTCCTTGTGATACTATTTTTGTGTATCCTGTTATGTAGGAATTGCTATTTTGTACTGCTTGATGTGAGCCAAATCAGGCTGGGATTGTCTTCAGAATATATCACATTATTACAGAATATATCACATTGGTTGTGTGTTGTGAATGGTTCATATGTGCTGTCTGCAATATAACAACACTTGTATATATTTCATTATTTCTCTTTCTGGATAGTACATAAATTATCATAGAGATGTTATCAGCTTACTTTTCATTTATTATTTACTTTGCTAATTATTTACTAAGCTACGGTATCACCATGAAGTCTAATCAATCCCAGTTCTCGTAGTAATATGTTCCTTCTATCCTCCTTTTCTCATCAATTCTGATGGCCTACAAATAACAACACTAAAAAAAAGCAGAGCCATGACAATGGTCTCTCACTCTTTCAAGTCTTCGTTTAAAAGAACAGAAGTTCTTGGTGTTTTAAGAAAGCAGCTGTAATTTGTGGGTTTTTTAATGCAGCACAACAAACCTGCTTCCTTTTTTGGTTTTGTGTTTAAGAACAGCTGAAACAGTCTGTGAGAAATTTTGAAAGCATTCAAACTTCTCATTGTTATACAACTTAAAATTCAAGATTTGACTCCATTACATAAAATACTTTTGTTAATGAAACATATATGGAGGTGACTGGTTCAGGTGAATAGTTACATATTTTAGCAGAATAAACAATCTAGGAGACATGTCTTTTAGAAATCACAAAATATGCTACTTTATAACTTAAACGGTATTGAGCCATTTTTCTTTAATACAGGAATGATTTTTGTGTGGAGTTGCCTATCTAAATTTTGGACAATTGGAAATAGTAAAATGATATACAGTAATATTAAAATGAAATATAGTGTAATTTTTTCAGGAAGTCCAGGGTCATGTGTAGGTAAAGAGTTTAGATATGGATATGCCAGATGCTGTCTCTTTTATGGCATTTTGGAAGCTGTGATTAGCAAACTGAGTTTCTTATCCAAACAGCTCTGATTGAATCTGTACAGCTCTGCAGTGAGGGCTGCAGGGTTTTGAGGATTTCCGGGACATTTCCCAATGTTCCTGTTTGAGTTTGAGTGCACTTGAGCTCCAAATTGCCTGTTTTCACTCACAAGCTGGCTTTGCTTGGCTAGAACTAGCTAAATATAATATATTTTGATAGTTCTGTGGTTGAGATTGGTTTAAGTTCTGTAAAATTGGATGGTTAAAGAAAATCGTGTACAGGTCACAAGAGAGTGACCATTTCGATATGGTCTACATAACGCTGTCGCTAGGAAAGTCACAGTTTATTTCTGAACGGGAGGGGGCACTGTTTGAAAGGACAACGTGGTTTCCAAATCAAAACACTTTTTTTTTCTTAAAGCCTCTGGAAGTAATATGTTTTCAAAGAATTTTACAGTTTGTTTATAAATGATGAAAGGTACTCCTCTCAGGTTTCTACCCCAGCCCTTTGCTCTGCTAATCTACGTGAATTGTGATTACTCTTCTTTTTGTGCAAGTTTTTTTTACTCCTCATTTTCTAGGAAGTAATACTTTATGTCATATGCAGGTTGCTTTGTGTGTTGCTGGTGGTATTACAAAATCTTGTTTTAGTATTTTATGTAATTTTATTTCTTAGAATATTAATGTGATGCTTATTTTTCTGCCTTTTAAGGAAATTTTACTCCTGTAAAGACTTATTAGTGTATTTACGCATGAAAGAAATTGGATACAGAATTACAGAATCACAGAATAAGTGAGGTTGAAAGTGTGTCATAGGTCCAACCTCCCTGCTCAAGCAGAGTCATCCTAGAGCACGTGGCACAGGATTGTGTCCAGATGGCTCTTGAATATCTCCGGTGAGGGAGACACAACAACCTCTCTGGTTAGTCTGTTCCAGTGCTTGGTCACTTGGTGGATCTTCCAGTGCATCAGTCTCTGCCCATTGCTTCTTGTCCTATTCCTTTGCATCACTGAGAAGAGGCTGGCTCCATCCTCTCAGTATGTTAGATATTTATACACATTAATGAGGTCTCCTCTCAGTTGTCTCTTCTCGAGGCTGAACAGGCTCAGTTCCCTCAGCCTGTCCTCATAAGGGAGATGCTCCTGTCCCTTATTCCTCTTCTTTGACCTCCAGTGGATCTACTCCAGGAGCTCCATGTCGCTCTTTTGCTGAGGAGCCCAGAACCGGACACAGCACTTCAGCTGTGGCCTCACCAGGGCTGAGTAGAGGGTCAGGATCACCTCTCTCCACCTGCTGGCAATGCTCTTCCTGAAGTACTCCAGGATACCATTGGCCTTTTTGGCCACAAGGGCTCACTGCTGGCTCATGGACAGCTTGTTGTCTGCCAGGACCCACAGGTCCTTCTCTGCAGAGCTGCTTTCCAGCAGTTTGGCCCCCAGCCTGTACTGGTGCGGGGAGTTAGTCTTCCCCAGATGCAGGACCCTGCAATTGCCTTTGTTGCATTCTAGGCAGAATTTCTTTTCTGCCCATCTATTAGTCTTCCAGTTCTTCTCTCCCATCTCTCTCAAGGCCCTTTTGAAGATCATTTTGAAGCCCTCTGGGGTGTGAGCCAGTCGTCCCAGCTTTGTGTCACCAGTGAACTTGCTGAGGAGACATTTGCCCCTTCACCCAAGTCATTGATGAACAAGTTAAACAATACTGGGCCAAGTACTGAACCTTAGGGACACCACAAGTGACAGGCCTCCATCTAGACCCTGTGCCACTGATCATGACTCTTTGGGATCTGTCACTACACATAGTCACAATGTGCCATGAAAAAATCTGCCATGAAAATATACTTAGTTTCAACCAAAAGTAACTATGAAGAGAAGTTTTTGGAACTGGTATTTTTATTAACTTTGTGTTACTGGAACAGTTTATAATTCTTGGAGATTTGCACTCTCTACTCCACAAAACTTGGTCTTAACTCTGAACTGACATACACTTTGACTTCACTAAACTGTTGGCAAATAGTTTGTTGCTAAAAAAGGCAAAATTTAGGTGGAAAGAGTAACAGAAGTTTTATAGAAGTGTTGTGGGTCACCTGAGTTTTCCATAGGTCTGAATCTGGAATTTTTGTGTATGTAGTGTTTATTTAATGTACATAAAGTTGTAAAGATACATAAATGAACACATTTCAAAACAGTAAGCCCTCTGTGTCTCTTGAGTGATTCTGCTTTACCTATGAGAAGGAAAATAGTTCTTCACCCATTTACGTAAGGTTTAGTAATAACTTAAAAGAACAAGAATTTGGTACTTCCCAGTATCTTGTTTTCTACAGATAACGTGTAGTGGCTTCTCATGAGAAGATGTTATAGTTTTGATGCATATCCGACTTTGTCTCTAGTATTTTCACAACAGGAAGGAAAAGCCAACCGCAATGTGTTTTGCTGGGCAACGGCTAGCCAAAGTGTTCTTCAGATCCTCTAATTTGTGAACTAACTGTGGTAAGATGCGGAATTGCCTTGGATTAGGTATAGATTTTAGACTCCCTCTTACCAAATGTTTCCGGCCCGTAAAATTACACATCATTTTGTGTCTGTGACTTCATTCCCACTCATTCCCATGATGATTAATGTTTTTGGGACTTCTATATGGTTTAAGTCTGGATATAGCTACCTGATACAAACTGATAGATTACCTGCAAAAAAAAATATAGCTCCAGTTTAAAAAAAGTCATTGGGCAAAATAGTTTCTTGATGGTGCAAATTATTTGTTGATAGCATACTAATAAAAAATCAGGTTGTATTCAGAAGCTGACTCAGGCAATGGTTGTAGTTGTAACTAAATAATAGCAGCTATATGAATAGTCTTGATCATTAATCTGTTCAACAGTTATTGAAATTTTTGACCCAAAATTGCTAAAAAAAAGTTTTGTGGGTTTTTTTCCTTTTTTTGTAATTACAAAAAGGAAAACCGACCATAAAACTAGGCACAACAATCTGAGGGAAAGAAAAGAAAAAAACAAAAAAGAAGGTTAAGAAAACACCTGCATTGCAAGATGTCTGGTTGAGTCAAATAGCCAGTTCAAGAAGGATGATGAGAAGAATGAATTGGAAATTAGGAGAATTAACCAATAATTACAGTTATAACTTACTTTAAAGTATATTAAAAGCAGCAAAAATTTGGAGAATGTGTTAATTAAGGAATTTGGAAAGTGCAAAAATGAGTATTGGGTATTGTGGTACCAGTATTCAGTAAAAGATGTTCATGGTGAATTTTTCAATAAATGTGTTGTTTTCTACTAATGGAAAATAATGCAAAAGAGGCATTGTCAGAACAAAGTGAGTATCATGCCTCCAGTAGTTTTTAATGTGTTTTAAGAATAAGGAGGCAGGTCTGGAAAATTGTGAACATTATACAGCTCTTAAGCAAACACAAAAATCACAGGTTTGGAAGCCTTGAGGTATGAACTTAAGTGCTCACAATGGTTGAATAAAGCATTTGGAGGGGAAAAATATGAAGCTTCTACCTGAGCTTGATTTGATAAAAATAGAGCCTTCCGGCATTGGAAAAGAAAATCATGCTTCTCTAATCTGTTAGTTTTTGCATTATGCAGTTGGAAGACGGATGGATTAAAGAGTTGATCTGCTATTTTTTTGATAGCTTGATGTTATCTGTGTGGGCACTTAAGAGAAGTTAATCAGGGTCTAGAGATAAAATAGTCTGAGACCATTTGTTAATTAGCAGATACACAAATTATTTTTAAGACAAGATAATTCATTGTCTGTATAAGGGTAATAAAACTTGTGCTATGTATTTTGACTGTAGTAAAGTTTTTGACACTTTTGAGTAATGCTTTCATAGAAAAGCTAGGAAAACGTGATGTACAAGAAATAAAACTTGGTTCAAGAGGGATAAGAAGCTCCCTCATAGCTTACTATAGATACTTCATGACTGAATGGAAGAAAATGCTTCAGAACTGATATTGCTGGATTTTTTTTTTTGCTTAATATAGTTGATGGATTACGATGTGAATGAACCCAAAATTCTGATGCCATCATGTGCTACTGGGGGCTTGTGAAGTTTAGATTTGAGGGGCAGGAAGAACCTGGAGCTGATTTACAGGTAGAAAGCATCACTTTCCTTACAGCCTTATACTGTCCTTTAGAATATTTTCTGGGGGTCTGGCTAACTCTCAGAAGAGTCATGGAGGACTGGCCTCAGGAACTCTGCTCAGTATTTCTTACTGAAGCCTGGAATTGGAACCCTTCCTAACAGTCTCTGTGTCAACACAGCCCCATGGACAGTCATGTGATGAAGTCCTAATGTAAAAGGTCCATTTTTAGAAGCCTGAGAGCTCTATGCAGCTCTGAAAGCCCACAAAGCTGAAGGGAGTCAACTTATACATCAGGATTAGAATTAAAAATTACCTTGACCAAATTGTTTACATAAATAAAAGAGGAAGGGTAGAATTAAAGATTGGAACAAATAGAATGTATTGTGCTTAATCAAAAATAGTCAAGTAATTTTAATATAGTGTTGGGAGCACTGGGTTAGAAAAGGGTTCTCAGAAGACTTGGTTGTAATGATGGGGAATGATCAAAGTTGAATGTGAGTCAGTGATGATATCATTAGAGGAAGGACTAGCGTCATACTGGATTGTATAAAGATGAATATGACCTAAAGGACTGTTTCTCTACCCTGCTGCACATTGGTAAGGTTGGAAGGTGAAGTTTCCTTCTGGGTACCACATTTCAAAAACTATGTGGAAAACTGAAGAGAGTTGAGAGAAGAACAATCTATAAATAAAAAACATTGTATATGAAAGGTAGCTTGGAACATCAGGTTTTTTCTTTAAAAAAATGCTGCTGTGATCAGAAGGAAGTACTGTGGTTGGCTATCTAACCATCTCTTCCTAAAGCATTCTGTACATTTTCACACAGAAGTTCTTGAATGAAGATTCTTATAGTATGTGAAAGCATCAAAAAACCTTTGTTTAATGCATAGAATTAGCCAAAATGCTACTTGGAATTCAAAGAATGAGTGTGTTAAGAGAAGAAAATCTCAAGAAAAATTTTGGGAGATAATATAAAATAAGAGTTCAGACCTGACAGTTGGAGAAGTGGATTGTGTCTGTTTTCAGAGATTTGAGTAATTGGGACTACAAGTGCAGCATACAAAATGAAAAATGATACGGATATTGAATACTTTGATGCTTTTCTGCCCTGCACCATTATGCTGCTTTGTAATTCTCAGTCTAAGCTGCATATTTGTGCAGATTGGTAACTGGTTCCTCGTGCATTAAAGAACCGGCTTTATGGCACACAGCAGGAGCTCTAAGAGTTTATTATGCATCTCATGTGTAATTACTCTGATACCTGAGGTGGCCATCAATATATGAGCAAATAGACTGAAGCTTTTGAGACTATAGTAATTCTAAATATGAATTTCTGCAAGAATTGGGAACAATTTTAACTTATATAGCATGCATTAAATATTGTAAAGCCATAACCTCATAAAGAGGTTAATTGTTATGACTGAAAGTTTGCTTGATGTAAATCAAAGCCAAGGAGCTGGTTCCCCTTATGCTTCTAGGCAGTAGAACAGTTTTTCAAACTATCATTCCTTTCTTCCTGCCTTCACCATATGGATAAAGCAACTAAAGAAACTGATGAGACAATTTTAATCTCTATTTGTATTATGCAGTGTTTGCAAGCAGAATTCCTACAATTTAATATTTTAAAAAAACCTTAATGTGGAAGAGGTAGAGTTGTGTATTATCTCATAAGTTTAAGATACCTGATTTCTTTCTAGACATCTAAACAGATTTGTGCCTTGGTCTGAAAAACTAGTCCTGTGCCATTTGAGTATTTAAGTTGTGTCAATTTTTCCTTTTGGCTGAGCCATCAAACTAGAAAACTTCAGTGTGAAGAGGTAAAGTGATTGCTTATGTACGAAAATTAATTGGCAGAAATGCATATATCCAAATACTACTTCAATGATGTCAAAAAAGTACTTTTTCACTACAACTTAGAAAAAAAAGAAGTCACTTGTTCCTGTGAATGAAGAAACAATTTTTGTTTCTAAGAAAGGAATCAATCACCACAGCAGTGCATTGGTCTATCAGTGGTCATTTTAGGTAGTACATAGTTCTGCTGGTAAATTCCGTGGGAGAGCTGCTTTGATCTGTTTATGAAGCTTCTTTCCTCTACAAAAGGGGACTTTTGGGGCGAGTCAGACTACATTTACATCACTTAATAGTGTTGTGTAGAAACAAAAACAAGAGCTCTCTCTAAACCAGCGTGGTAAATTGGACCTCAAGTATTGTAGCTGCATTGCTTTTGTGGCCTAGCCGGTTGAGCCATTTATCATGGTGTAGCAGTATGTACTGGTGATTTACTCTCAGTACTTTCTTAGGATCAAAAGATGATCTGTGTTCATGCAAAACTTTAGGAAGGAAATTCTGATATCCATTGATTTAAAGTGAGGTGATACTGCAGCTGATGCTTCTGAAAATTGCCCTTAGGTATCATGTTTTAAGGACTTACTTTATTTTGGCACTAAGTGTATAGATAGTTCTGTGCCTCTCCTTTACTCTGTCTTGTAAAAAAGTAACCTGTGAAGTCCCAAACCTTGTGCTTGGCACAAGACCCATTCCAAAATAGTCTGCTGGCTTGGTATTGGCACTTAATGGCCAGTATTTCTTCCCAGGGTGAATTACTTAGTGTATGGAATATAAACTGCAATCCTAAACACATGAAATTTAATTATTGTAAATGTTATTTATATACAAAATAAAGCAAATATTGTTATAGCCTTCCACAGCTGACTGCTTTATTCAGAATTAAATGAGGAGGACCAATGGGAGCTTTTAATTTCTCTTCTTAGCTCATGGTGCCAATTACTACTCTACTGAAACACAGCAACACAAACAGGGTGTACCTTCTGATGGTGTATAAAGAATTTGATCTTAATTTCTGCTTCTTTTGAAGATCTCCTAAATCTTTCCAGCTGTCTGTTTTGTATCAAAGGTGATCCATCTGCAAGGAGGTGTTTACCTCATGCTTTTCTAGACAAAAACGAAAAGCATTAAATAGGTCTATTAGACCCAGGGTTATTTTTTCTCTTTACTGGGATTAGTAACGTATTTGGTGTTTTTTCTTAATAAAGAGTTGGGTTATTTTGTGTTGATTTCTACTTTTACTGGAAAAAAAAAATCCTAATGATTCTGATGAAAACTGGGAAACAATGACTCTACTGCTAATCAGACTTGCAAACAGATGACAAATAGTGGGACTACTTTGAATTAATTCTATTTTTATTGTTCAGATATTTTTCATATTTCTTTTTAAGAACCATATCTTTTAAAAGCCTGATTCATAGGATTTGAATTTTTTGGCACTGTGTGTTAAAAGTACTGTAATGTTTTTTAAAAGACCCAGTTTTCTTTTTGGTTTATTTTTTTGCTTATGTTGTAATTAGGTAAGTTCTAAGTGTCTGCTTACCTAAAGTGCCTGAAAATTGCAAAGGTTTTCTGTGTATCTCACCCCTAAGAAGTTGATTCAGGAAATTTTGATTAACTTTATCTACTTAATCAGGAAGACTATCAGCTGCAAACTGTTGGAACCTGGCATAGTACTCAAGAACAGTATTAGGCTTGCCCTCTTTGTGTTGTCATCTATCTTTATCCATTTCTGGAGACAGAATATGCAGCTAGCTGGTCTCGAGTCTCCATTTGTTTTCATATTTCTGTGCTGCTCTATGCTTAAACCCCTTTAAATATGATTTTACAGCCCCTTTGGATGACATGAGTTGCCGAGAGGTTGTGGAGTACAGTGTGAACAAGCAAGATTTGACTGAGTTGTGTTGCAGAGCAGTTAAGCTTGGTAGCTCTTATTGGAGCAGAAACAAAATGGACTTGAGTTTGGAGTTTATGCTTTTCTAGTGGTGATGGCAACAATGTTTTTTAACCTGTATTATATACAAAAAAGTGTATTCAATTCCAGAGTGACTGAAATATAAGTATTACAAAGCTGCATTTTTAGAGCGTTTTACCATAAAACCAAACTTCAAGATATCTCCTTCTACAGGATTAATGTAGTTCTACTGTGTCAAGATGCAGAACCAAAGGTTAATTTTCCTATTTTTAAAGCATATTCCTGTTGCTGGTGGGTTTATATGTTTTTCTCTACTGCTTGCAAAACTAGCATAGGCTGAAACAAGCCTATTCAAAACAGGAGGATTCTGTAAAATTCATCTGGTTGACGAGCTTTTTGGAACTGAGCAAGAGGCTGTTTTCTATACAACAGGCTTCTGTCAGCACAGCTGTGCTGGACAGGATTGTGAAGAGGTGCTAACGCTGACTGGTTTAGTTGTTTTGGCAGAAGCCATTAGCAAATACATTATTATATTGACAAAACGTTTTTTTCCTGGTGAAATTGTTCTGCTTGGAGATGTTTCTCTTTAAATGGTTTTGCATTCTAGTATGAAGTGCAAGTTGGTCTGGAAAGCTGCATTTGCCCTATATTTGCAGGGTTTTGCCAGTACTTCTAAAGTACTAAAGGGCTCTGGCATTGACACAGACCAAACTTTGAAAGTGTATCAGTAACACAAACGAGTATGAAAAGGATGGAGGCTGAGAGGTGGCACGTTGAAAAAAGGGTTACTGAGAAACATGTGGGAGCTGAGAGAATCCCTTTTCTGTTGGTTGGATTGATATCCTTGCAGGATTCGGATCTGCTGTACACCTTCAGGAAGGTGGGCATTGTAGCTGAGTGACACTAAGTCTTTGACTTTTTGCTGCTTCTGTCATCAACACACCAGCAGCAGTTAGAGTGCATTAATTTTTTTTCCTGTAAATGGTTTAGCTACCCTTTTGCACTGGCATTTAGCATAGCAGGAGGGCTTAGCTGTTTTTCCACTATTATTTTTTCAGTCACACATAGCCTGAATGTCCAAAATACTGTGAGTTTAGGAACATGAAACAGTTGAAAATGAGTGCTATTCTGAAACATAGAAAAGAAATGTCTTCCCATTCTTTGTTCAATATAAAGCATATACAAAATTTAATGAACCAGTCATAATTCCTCCTTGCTTTAAAATTAAGTATTGACCTTCAGCAGTGCATGAAAGTAATGTTTTTCATATGCTTTCTCACGCTATTGCTTGTTCTTCCATCTGAGTAGCAGTCTTTTGTATAAAATCAAAAACTTCAGAATTTTGGACTCTGTCCTAATGAAGAATACCATTTCAGACAGAGAGCCTGGGAGTTGTAAGTTTTAACACTGGGTTAGTTTACAGTGAATGAAACCAGATTAGACACTGAAAATCCTGGATATGAACAGCACAGTACAACTGAGAAGACACTTACTGATGGTTTAATGTTTGTTTTTCAGTAGCTATTATGCTTGGACTGGTGCCTAGCTAAGTTAACAGAAATAAAGCTGGAAGACTTTAGGCATCTTCAGAAGCCATGCAGCAGGCTTTTGTAAAGCAGTATTTATTGTGTTTGAGTTGTAATAGTCTAAAGAGAAGACACAAGAAAAGATCGTGAAATATTTTGTTTGTTATTACTAAAGATTTCTCTGCTTGTTTCCAAATGAATTATGTTTTGGGGAATCTCCTGTCTAATAGCATTCTTATCTGCTTCATCTTGTTTTGTTAATCTTTTTTCCTTGCCTGATGGATTTCATGAAGATTGCAGGAGTTTTTCTTTGTTTGGTTTGTTCCATTGTTTCAAATGGTGAGGTTTTGTGATTTCACCAAAGAAACAAATATAATTAATTAAAATGGTGAAAAGATCCAGTGTCTTTGTTGTGCCCTTTCACAGGTTTCTGTGGGTGCTGTTAGATTTGTAGGAAGACTGTAAGTAGCTGCTGTTGACCTGAAAATGTTTCCCAGTAAGCATATGGTTTTCATTACTTGTGTTTTTAGAATACTGTTATAAAATAAAACACTGTCAGTAGCTAGCAAACAGAAAGAAAAAAGTTTTGGGTGTAGAAGACACAAACTGTTGAAAAATAGCTTGTTTTTTGTCATTTTTAGAAACCAAAATGGTGGCAGTATCTGATGCTTTTCCGTGTACCTGATTGTTAAAAGCATTTTGTATGCCAGTGTTTATGCCAACAGCTGAAACCCAATGATCTGCAAGTTGTCTTGTAGAGAAAACTTTGACATAGGAAGTAGTGAATGTTACTGTGAAGTAAGGGTGTAATGAAGATTAGGTTTGTGGATTACAGTTTTCTCGTAAGTAAAAGCTCTTGCAAAGAGAAAAGAATAATCTGTTATACATAGGAAAAGAAGTAACTGTTAAAATTCCTGCAAAAAAAGACTCCTATTACACATTTAGAAAAGCTTTCTAACAGAGGGGATGGCTTTCTTTTGCCAGAATAGAGTTCTTGTGGGTATTGCAAAGTCGGGATGGTGGTAACTGGTGCCATTGTGATTGTGTCTTAGAGTGACCCGACCACCATTTCAAGAGGAAAATAGGATGCCAGAACTTTCTAACCTCTTTTACAAGACTACATCTTTCAAAATTATTTTATGGAACTGCAACTGTAAGGTGCTTATTCATATAAAAATATATTTTTTGTACAATAATAAGGGGTGCCATCTATCATGTACATGCTTAGAACATGTAATGTATGATTGTTTGTCAGTTTCTTTTATTTCTGTCAAATTAAAGTCATGATCTTAAAATATATGGGAAGGAATTCGTTAATGAATCAAACTTCTTTTAAGATTAAAACTGAAAAGTGTAAATATCTTTACTTCCAGACCATGTATTTTATCATATCTCTTCTGTTTACATATTCTGTGTGTGTAGACTAAAGAAAACTAAAATCAGGCTCAAAAAATATCACTGAAGTTATTGAAAGGATTAAAATGACAGCCTGGAATTCTAAGAATATGTTGCATTCCGTATGACTTAATCCTCTTTGGGAATTAAACTTTATAGATTTGTTTTGAAAATTTTTGTGAAATGTTTGGAAAGTTTAAAAACCAATTGCATACTGATTTTGAGTTTATTTGATACACTTTTACAGCTTCTGCCCCTGAGGTACTATGTATTTGATCTTAGAGGGAGAAGTCAGGGTCGTAGTATGCGTTCTCAGCCATGGACCTGCAACCCCCAGGGGAAGTGCTTGGTCAAGGTCAGCTCCTTCATTGGACACTGCTGCACAGATTTGCCTGTCAGTGTAACTATGTACAGTCACTACAAATGGATGTCTGTTTAGATAATACCCACTTTAGAATGAACTTCATCTGTTTCAGATGAGAAATAATTATGTAATTAAGTAATTACTTTACATTTCTGTCATGGAGTCATAGATAATCAAGTCCTTTTCAGAAGACTTCTCTGAGGCTATCCTGGCACTACACTGCTTGGCCATAGCATCACAAATATTCATAGAAAATACACTTCTAAATTTTACAGGATTTTTTTCACTATAAGAAGTAGCAAGATTATTATCTGTTGAGCTGAAGTCTGGTGTCTCTCTGTTGACTTCTGACCGATTTCCAGATTAGCCAGATATTTCTCACAAATATTTGCTCCCTTACCTTAGTAGAAAAAGTGTGGCAGAGTTGGGTGGGTAGAACAGTCCTAGCGAAGTAGGTGGGGACACACAGAGAATAGGACAGACAGCTCGCCTCAGTATTTAACTAATTTCTGTGCAAGTTTTGCAACCTGGATGTTCTGGGGAAATGCCATTGCTACACTGCTGGGAGTAATTGACTTCACTATTTTAGTATTAGCTTTCACTATATAAATATTTGTAGTTCTAAGATCAGCTGTATCTGTACCAAGAATGGAACAAGGAGTGAGTTGTTACTTTTAAGAGTGTTCAGCTGGGAATATTTGTGTAAACCCAAAACAGTGATGGGGAATTTGGGTGTCTATCAGCCTCCTTTAAGGTGGGGAATGAAGTTTGAGTACCTATTCTCAAATGTCATCTAAAAGCTTTTAATTGAATTTTTTTTTTTGGGGAAATGGTCACCATGATGCATTTCATTTCTTAGATCATGTAGAAGAGTGACCCCAGTCAGACTGGGAAGCTGCTTCTGCTGTGAAATTCAGAGTGACAAGTTGAACTTTCGCTGATTTAGCAAAAGAAAGTGATAGCAGCATCTCTTGAGTAATTACAGTTTGAGCTATGGAGGAAAGGACTGCTTCCTTGTAACTTGTATTTGGCATGTTATAAAGCTAGAAAGTATGGCCTAGAAGTTTGCAGGCCTGATTAAAAGCCTTTTGAAAACCAAGCTCGTGTTGTTTGAAATGGTCTGTAGCTATGTCCCAGAAGTGTGGTTAGTGCCTTAAGAAGAGTTGTGTGACGCTGGGTACCCAGATCACATGAAAATTGAATGGAGTTGGACAACTGGCAGAGACTGTTGTTTCTCCTCTTCTAGTCTTTCAGTAGCTAAATCTTAGCATAGAGTTTTGTATTTGATTTAACAATTTTGTTTTATCTTTGCCTTCCAACTTATAGCACCTGATTTTGTTGAAAAGACAGGGTTAGAATGTCTAAATCAACATGTGTAAAAGCAATAAATATTGTACACATGTGCAATCATCAATTGGGAAATGAAATGTTTTTATCAGATTGGTCAGATTTAATGCTTGCTGACTTAAGGCTTATTTTTTTTAATATCCTTTCATCTCTCTTGACAGTTTGCTCTGACTTCACCTTTCTTGTATCTGTTCTGATCTCCTGTAAGCCTGCCTATTCAGGAAGTTGTACTTTCTTTCCTTCTGATCAACACATGGCAAGCATTTTCCGAAAGTCGTTACTCGTTTTGCTAACGCCTTTGGCAGCTCTGACACTGCAAAGTTTCGTATAATGCGTCTGTTAGACTTTGGCTTTTGTCATCACAGAGAATTGCTTGTGTTCTTCTGCTCGTTTCATTAATCTTTATTAAGTAAAGATGTAAGCTGTCTTTAATTGAATATTTTCTTTTGGCAATAGAGCAAGCCAAAAGGTGTTTCTTATTAATTTGTTATTCAGCAGGGATAGCCATCTATCTGGATTGAATTTGTGACAATGTTTAGTTCCTATTTGTAGAAATGTCTATGTTGAACATATTTTTCTATGTTTTGCTCAGAATATCCTATATACAGCCTGACTTTGTAATGTCATTTGTCATGTGGGAATTGAACTACAGGGAATTGGTCTGTGTTGACAACATGTCTCCGTGTTGGTTTTTCCTATCCTTTTAGTACAATGTGTTTTATATTTGACCTTATAAAGTTTTATCATGCTATCAAATCAAGAAGAAGTGCAGGAATTATGGCTTTTGGTTTTCTCTAGCATATGATACAAATATTTTGAATACAGGTCATAACGAGAAATGCTGACCTTTCTTTTTATGACACAGAAAGTCATACTCAGGCTATCCTGTAGATTTAATTATGAGGCCATCATTAGCTTGAAAGCACATTGTATTGAAAAAGTGAGAGTAGCAATTTCAGGTGTTGAATGAGTTTTCATTCCCCCTTTCCAGTTTCTGTGCTTTTAGTAATTTTGTGAGATTTACTTCTTTCTCAGTTGTTTTTTCAAAGGTGCAAACTGTTTGTGACTCACTATCCTGGGCTGTTAGATTTCATGAAATACAAATCAAATGCCCAACAAGCTGAGAAATGTAGAAACATTTCTGTTAATCTTCATAAAAATCCCGAATGAATCTAAACTAACTTATGTAAAAATACTTCTTTTAGAGTGATTGTCCTTAAAGTGATGATATTGCAACACATTAGTGCCTGTTTATCGCAGATGCTTTCAGGCAGCTCCTAGCCAAAATGAATTGGTTTTTATACATGTTAGGAATTCTGTCATCGTATCATCAGTAACTCCTAGGCAAGGAAACGGGGTGTTCAAATGTTGGAATAGCATAGAATCTACAGACACATGAAACTTTTTCTGGGACAAAGTTGTTTAATTGGTTTGCTTGCTTTCTTAAAATTTATGAAGAATGTCTGACGTAAATCTGTCCAAAAATAGATTAGATTTTTCCCACTGTCATCTGGCAATCTATTTAAAAATCGATTTTTGCCACTGTCATCTGGCAAAAATGAAATAAAACTATGTTGTAGCTGACATGGTATTAGAAAGCTAAACTGGTGAGGCCACATTAGTCTGTTTTTATAACAGAGCTCTTTCTGGAAATAGGTTTGGGTTGGGTTTTTTTTTGCTAGCATTTTAAAATTTAGTATGACATTTCTGAGCATTTGGAAATTTGGATAGTAACACTTCTGTGCAAGTCCAACAACTTCTGCTGTTATTACTTTCTTCGTAATCTTTAGCCTGACCTTTCTCACTTCATAATATTTATTTCTGTGTCTCATAACAGAATCATTTAGAGTGGATTGTAAAGCAAATTATGTCTCTCTTATGTAATAAATATATTGACCATTTTAAAGTGGATGAACTAGCAGTAGTTTGTTGTAGCATGTTATTTTTGTCCCCAAACTTCTGTCCCATATGATGCCTGAAAAGGTTATAATTTTTCCTGTGCTGTGTTCCAAACCTTGAGTGCCATCACATGGCTCCTGCACACTAAGCCCAGAACTGTAAGCGTTGTTGTGTTAGCAGTACCTTCCATGTTTCAGAATAATTGGCCCCCTTTCATCACAGAGGAATGTCACACCAACCCTAGAGAAGTAGCTAAGATTTATTTCCCATTGAAGAATATATATTTTTTTTTTTTTTAAATATGTCTGTCTGATTTAACTAGAAAAATCTGGGAAAAAGAAATACTTTTAGTCTTTCCACTTGTCAGGAATTGTGGTGTATTAATACCAATGTAATTTAATCAGATAATAGCAGCAGTCTCACTCTTAGATTTAATTGGAATGTGTATATATTGCCAATATTCACAGGAAATTTATATGCTTAAATTCATTTTACCAAATGAATCTTCAGTCAGCTGCAATTAGTGTCTTGCATGAAGTTACTTCTGTAATGCCCCCAGCTAGTGATGAGTATCTTAGGGCTATTATAATTTACTCCTTATCTTGACGTGATTATTTTTTAGTTTTGCTTGATAAATATTTTTAGGCACCTTAAGTCAAGTCTTCTCTTCTTGCTCCATATCGAAGGTTTGGCCATCAAACACCTGGAGACTTTTTAGAACAGCTGTGAGCTGCACTATTACATATTAGCCACCTTATTTTATGATATTTTAATTGTCCTATTTACCCAAATATTAAAAGAAAAGTAGATGCAGGAACAGAGAGATACTGATTTTTTAATGTCACATTGAACATGTGTCATTTTGAATATTCATACACTATGTTATGCTGCAGACTAATAAATAGTGATTGTGGAGATCTTGGTTAAGAAAGTTCTTTAAAACTTTTCAGATGCAAATTTATCTTTACTGGCTCTATTTAGCATCCTCTGTTTTTCAGAATTTTCCGAGTGGCTAAAGTCTCTTTCTTCATTCTTGCTTGAACTACGGGTACAGGATTGTTGGTGGAAAGCTGTGGCATTTGCTTTTTAAATGCCTCCAGTAAAGGCCCATGTTTCCCTTAAGCTGACACAAAGTAGCCAGTGCCAGTTCTTTCATGCTTCTCATACCCAGTTAATTTTTCTTGCTCACAAAAAGCTTCAAAGAGTAAAGGTTTTTACACTTTCTTATGTAGAAGATAGACTTGGCTGCAGGGTCAGAACAGGAAGATTTAGGTGTGAGTGTGCTGAATAAGCAAATAGTCCTTTGGTGGTTGTAATCAGTGGCACAGGGTCTAGATGGAGGCTTGTCACTTCTGGTGTCCCTAAGGTTCAGTACTCGGCCCAGTATTGTTTAACTTTATCATCAGTGACTTGGGGGAAGCAGCAGATGTCTCCTCAGCAAGATCACTGGTGACACAAAGCTGGGACGACTGGCTCACACCCCAGAGGGCTTCAAAATGATCTTCAAAAGGGCCTTGAGAGAGATGGGAGAGAAGAACTGGAAGACTAATAGATGGGCAGAAAAGAAATTCTGCCTAGAATGCAACAAAGGCAATTGCAGGGTCCTGCATCTGGGGAAGACTAACTCCCCGCACCAGTACAGGCTGGGGGCCAAACTGCTGGAAAGCAGCTCTGCAGAGAAGGACCTGTGGGTCCTGGCAGACAACAAGCTGTCCATGAGCCAGCAGTGAGCCCTTGTGGCCAAAAAGGCCAATGGTATCCTGGAGTACTTCAGGAAGAGCATTGCCAGCAGGTGGAGAGAGGTGATCCTGACCCTCTACTCAGCCCTGGTGAGGCCACAGCTGAAGTGCTGTGTCTGGATCTGAGGTCTTCAGCAAAAGTGACATCGAGCTCCTGGAGTGGGTCCATTGGAGGGCTGTAAAGGTGATTAAGGGACTGGAGCATCTCTCTTACAAGGACAGGCTGAGGGAACTGGGCCTGTTCAGCCTCAAGAAGAGATGACTGAGAGGGGACTTCATCAATGTCTCTAAGCACCTGAAGGGGGATGCCGAGAGGATGGAGCCAGGCTCTTGATGGTGCCAAGCAACAGGACACAAGGCAATGGGAAGAAATTGATACACAGGAAGTTCCCCCTGAATATGAGGAGCAAGCTGGTGACCACATGCTGGAAAAAATTGCCCAGAAAGCATGTTGAGTCTCCCTCAGTGCAGATATTCAAGAACCATCTGGACACAATCCTGTGCAATGTGCTCTAGGATGACCCTGCTTGAGCAGGGAGGTTGGACAAGACGACCCACTGTGGTCCCTTCCGACTCCACACATTTTGTGATTCTGTGTGATTCTCTGTTTCTAGCAATTTCAAAAGCTTGCTATGCAGATTAAATAATGCTTTGACAATGACAATTTTTAGGACACACTTAGAGATCTAACTGGGGGTTATTGTCTTGTACACAGTTTGATTGTGAAACTGATGTACATTTTGCAGTAGAGAACACCGGCTCATACTGCAATGATTTTGAATTCTAGACACATGAGGATGTGACAGGTATTAGGAGAAATCATGTCTTCCTACTGCAAGGTATAGAATGGGGATTTTGGGAATTGAATAGGGCTTTAGTGTGGTGCAACTTTCTTTTGTTCCCTGCAGATTATGTTTTACACAAATCTAAAGCTTTATGTAAAATGTAGAATCTAGGCAGCTGCCTGCCAAGCTGAAATGATTTAGAAAACACTTAGTTTTATGAAATTAAATTTTAAATTCTTTTGTCTCTCTGAAATATATTCCCCCCAAAAAAAATACCTTCACTGGACTTAAGGATCTAAAATAAATTCTTTACTGGTAGAGACTATTTAAATATTGACTATATCTTATGGTGATAAACTCCACTAAAGGGGAGCAGGAGTGTAATCAGTTGCCTTATCTTACCTTCTGAGACCATCACTGTTAAATCTGTTCACTCTGTATTCATCTGGGATTATCTTTTTACCCTGAAGTATTTTTTGTTGTATCTAAACTTTAAACCACTGACTACATTTTATTCAACAGGAGCCTATATTTAGGTTTGAGGGTGTAATTGCAAATCTATGCTTTTCATACTGAATTAAGTATGAGAGAACACAGGGTATTTGGACAAACCTAAACTTTAAGTGGCATTTTTATCTTTAAGGAGTTATTTTATATATTTGTATATATAGGTACACATGTATATGTACATATATGTACATATGTATGTGTGTGTATATTTTACAGTTACTGTAAAATCTGGGTACCAGGCTGAATATTTTCTGAATGTAATTTTGGACTCTTCTTCAAGATTTTTGTGTTTGTGTTCATTGTCATTTCTAAAACATCTGCACTGGGTTGCTCCATTGACCTGCTTTGTTTACCAGAATAATAATGCTCAGCCTTTGAGTTTTGTCTGGATAATGAGACCTTTCATTTGTAGCAATAGCTATTTCTCACTTAACTCTACTTTTTCCTCCAGGAATCTTGCATATCCATAGTTCCTGGGGCAAACCATTTCCAATGACAAGAGATTTTGTCCCTATACTAACTTTGTCCACTTAGACTTCAGATCAAAAGCAGAATTATGTTTTTTTTTCTTTTTAATCTATTGTGACCTATGAAGACTAATTAAACACTCCATAGAAGTTCTAATTTTAACCAGAAAGCCATTAAATAATAGCTTTTATTTTGAAACCTGGCTGTTACAATGTGTGAAAAGGAGTTAAAAAAATTTATTTCTGAAACTCCTCTAGAAAAATGCAGGTCTTGTTGCCTGTCACCTTTCCTGAATTCAGTGTTTGAGGTATGGACGTTTGTCCTTACCAAAAGAGCATTGCAAAGCATTGTCCATACTAAATGTTTAATTTTCAGATGTTTGCTGTTTATGAAAACATTTGTGTGAGTAGATGTGTTGAGATGTCTTTTCTTTGTTAATAATTGAGGCCAGTACGTAGTTCCTCACTTACTTCAATGTGCTTTTCACTATTCAATTAAAGTTGTTTTGAGTACTTTTTTTTATTGAGCATGATTTTGTTTTTGAAGTGGCCCCACACACTTAACTGGTTTTAATTCTACAATTCATTCCAATGAGATAATGGTATATGCCTAGTTAGAGCTCCTTGGAACATTTTTGGGTAGATCCAGTATATTTTATTTGCTAGTCCTCTTATATTTGAATACACCGTTCTTGGCTGTAAACTTAAGAGTGTAAATGTGGAAGGAAATGCCACGAGTTCTCTTTGGGATCTCAGAGTCGGCTGTTGTCAGATTTTGAATAAAGCTGGGTAAACTGGTAGATTTTTTTGTCTCTTGTGAGTAGTGACACAAATTTGACCATAAGAAAAGTGTTGACTTTTTCCTTGCAAAATGTTTGTTTTGAGGCTACATTGATAAAGTCGGTGGGTTGGCTGTAGTATTCTGGTATTCCCTGTGACACTGAGTGTAGAAGTTGAGTTCCTCCATAGCTTTTCACAACGTGGATCTCATGTCTCCAGAAAAAGATCAGGCAATTGAGATAGTTTGTGGTATAATGGGGAACACTGTGTGGTAAGTGGATATTGTTTTGCTTGGTATGATTTGTCAGTTGGAGTAACAATGTGCTTTAACTCCAATTTGCAGTGATCGTAATTCTCTCGTACTATACATTGGGAATAATTTATGAATTATGCACCTAACAGCATCAGTCCAAGTAGAGGAACCGAGGTAGATTACCTCAATGAGAAATGATTTTTAATTGTCTGCTTTAATTCACAAAGCCAATGTTTAGACTGTCATATATACTGAATGGACTGTCTGTATGTGGAGAAGATTATTCCAGGAGAATAATGAAAAGGAATCTAGGACATTCAGGAATTTTTATCTTGCAGTATATGTTGATATAATGTAATTCTAATACTGTCCTCACAGGTAAGAATAAAACAGAAAAGTTGCTTTAAAACTACAGTTAAATTAGGAATCTTGTCTGGGACAAATATCTCCTAACTGTTTCTGTAACCAAGGGATTTCTCTTAGAGATATCTGAAAAGAAAGCATGAGAATAACTTCAAATGTGCTTCCTCTTTGAGGACAAGTGCTTAAATCTGAATTTTGAGGGCTCTGCCATTATTAGAACTAATAGAAACCATCAATCAAATATGTTGCTCCTTCCCTGTTGGCTTCTACCCTCTCTGATGGTGGTCACTGGTTCCACTGACCTTGTCAGCTGCTTGTGCAAGACCTCCTCAATTGGAAGAGTTTGTGGTTGTTGTTAGAAGAACATGATGACTATAGCAAAGAAAAGTAAGACAACATCCTTCTGGCTACAGCTGTTTGTTTTAATTCTACAGATGAACAAAACTGTATTTACATAGTTCTGTAAAAATTCTCAGTATTTTGAATTTCATTGGTGCTAACTCTTGGCAAATAGATTGTACATACTTGCTAAAGCCTTGCCATCTCTTGTAAACAATGTTTTGTTTTGAAGGTAGCTCTGTTTAGATGTGGAATAAAGTAACAGAAATGAGGGGGGAACAATTTGAGTGTCTAAACTATAGTGTCATGATTTTAGTATTGTTTGGGGTATTCAAGGTATCCTTACAGCAGAGTGGAGATAACACAGGCAAGATGGGACCTGTTGGATGGCAGTTGTAGGTCTGTAGAGATACCGTAAATTCTCTGAAATAGCATCTGAGTCCAACCTTGGCTGACATAGTGAATTAAAAAGGAAATTTTATCTGAAAGGAATGAAACCTAGCAGGGATACAAGTCTGTCTAGAATTAAGATCAAACACATCCTCCACCTACAGAGGATAAATCTAACTTTACTCTTAAAAATGTGCAGGAATAAATAGAATACACTAGCATTCATTGGCTGTACAATCTGGACAGCTTGTTAACAAAAACTGAAGAGAAATAACAGTTTATGTTGTACTGGTCATTGATTGAATTACTAATTGTTCTGTTTCTCTTTTAGGTTATGGTCAGACTGGTCCAGTGGTTCAGAGAGGTGGATATGACTCTGTTGCTGCTGCTGTTTCTGGTCTCATGCATATCACAGGGCATGAGGTATAGTGCGCAATTTACAAATTTCATAGACTCTTTGTGCCATATACCAAAACTGGCTGCTTCATGGAACAAGTCAGCCTATGCTAACACATCTGTTATGCAAACCCTCCTGAGTCCAACAGGAGGTCTTATCTTTGGGAATCTAAGAAAATAATAGTGCTTATATACTTCAGGTATCTCACTCCAGGCTTGTAAAGAAAAATGCTCAAGAAACAGAAAATTAAAGAAAAAAAGGAAGATCCTAAATCTCTAGTGAATAAATTGACAGTGCATACTGACCTGTTAATGACCACTTGTAGTCACTTCAAGAGCTGTAGTAGACACATTGTTGACAGCTGGATGATGGAACCATGTGTGAAGTCTCACTGATGCTTGGATATTGATAATCCCTTTTTAAAAGAGGGAATTGTGAAGCTATCTAGATAACTGACAAAATCTGGGTGTTTTTCAATCATTCTGCTTGCAAATAGGCAGAGAGATGCCATGCATTTCTGGAAAAGCTTTGTGTGCTGCTATTCCCACTGATACCCAAGATCTTTAGTAGTTGTGGAAGTGCAGGAAGCATAACAATAGTTTAGTATCTGGATTCTAGAGGTACATAGAACATGTGTCTTCACCTCAGAAAAATGCTGGTCAAATAAGCATTTAATTAAGCTGTCTTGAATCACCTACAGATGCAGGGAATGTGGTCCCCAAATGTCCTTTCTCAAGTGAGGTAGTGTTACAAGTCTGCTCTATGCATTTTAAATGCTAGATACTGTTCTGTGGTGGTGCTCCTGATACTCAGGAAGCAGCAGTGCAGATCTTGTGAGTACAATACTTGCATGCTCTAGATAAATAAGGAATTCATAAAGTTTCTGTGCTTAGTGTCAGATACTCATGTTTGAGTAGGTTATTGAAAGCTAACCACATATGATCTGGACACAACTCTATTGTAGGGTTGATATTCTGCCAATAGACTTGTTTTCTACTGAGAACAATAGCAAACATCAGAAGTTTGTACTTCTGGCAACTATTGTTACCAGAGTTGTCCTTTTTACTAGGGAAAAAAAACAAAATCAAGCATTTTTTGACTGAGTAAGCAGAAACATCTTGTGCCTAGTGTTCTGAGACTGTCCATTTCTTCTGTGTTTTTGGTACATACTTACAGTATGTCCCATCTCAGAACATGAGAAGACATGAAATTGAGTGCAGTCCTTACAGGCATTTCCCTTCAAATATATAATGCACATATGCACTAAGGAATGACTGATCACAGTAACTGTAGTGTAACTAAATTTTGCATTGTGTCTGTAGAATGGAGGTTAATACTTCCAATACTGTACTAGTTTGAAAACAAAGCAGTGGGAGACGCCAAGTAAGAATAACAATTTAACAGGAAAATTAAAAATAAAGACAGAAAACTCACTGGTTTGAACTGACAGAGTCAGGATACATCCTAACCCCCTGTTAGTCAGGGTGGTGGTAGCAGTCCAATAAAATGGTGGCTGCAGTCCTCCTGAAGTGATGGATGTTGTTCTGTTGAAGCAGTGATCCTGTAGAAGGGTCGGGTCTTTCTTGGAAGGTCCAGTGGTGGCTATGTAGCTCTTGTCCTCTGGGAATCCAGTGGGAGAGGCTGTCTCTGCTGTTCCAAACCCCATATTATATACAGATGGGAAAGGCTCAGTTCCTCCTCCTGGGTGGAGCATCTCACGATGAGATGATGAGTCACGAGGCAAGGCACTGATGGGCCCATTAACAGGAGATAGTCAGTAGGAGTTATCTCTGAGTCATGCGGCAGGGTCCCCAATTGCCCGTTAAACAGAGATAGCTCCCGGAGGGAGTTATCAAGGATGAGTCGTGGTAGCAGATAACGAACACTGCCCCACCTGTTTTAACAGCTTTTGAAGATGATAATAGGGTACATGCTTTTGGTTACATCTCACATTGTAACCTAGGACAAATACAATGCCAGAAACTTCATGCACACCTCAAAATACACCAAACAATAGGGGATAAAAACTGTTAGAAGGGGGCAAATGTTGTTAGTACAACATGAATAAAGGAAAGTATACTGAAAAATTGAAAAACACGGGACTCTTTTACAGCTTTTCAATGATATGTGAATGCCAGAATAAATAACTGTTACACTGGATAATTGTATGTGAGTTATATTATGAAAGTAATAGTCCTCAGTGGCTATTATGAAGATGGATTTTATTAAAAGATTGTGTTAAGATCTACGCTGGAAAACCAGATGTTTGCATCACCTCACCAAGACTTGAGGCAATGTAATCATAGAAGTCATTTAGTCATTGTCAGTAACAGCTTTGTCTGTTCACTGGGGGCTTCTAACAATTCATTCAAACTCAGCCACTCTTTCACATGATTAAAATAAACGTGCTAAAATTTTATTATTTTTCTTTATTTGAAGTTGTTTATGTAGTATTTCCTCAGTTTCTCAAAACCATTTTTTGATGTATAGAGGGACCATTTTGTTTCAAAGACTTAAGTAGTCAATGACTCCAAAGAAACAAATGTGCTTTTTGTTGTTGTAGTGAAAACTTACCCAAGTGGCTGTAAAATCATACTGTATTCTTGTTTGAAAGTTACTGTAAAATAGCAAAGTATTATTAATAGTAAAATCTTCTATGTTTTTCTTACATTTATGTTATGTGACTGAATTGTTTTTAAAAGTTCACAGAACTAAGTCTGAACAAAAGTAGAAAACCATGTTTCAGTCAACACATAGAAAAGTGGCTGAAGTAAAGAAGAAAAAAGTATCTTACTCTTTCATGCTGGTTATTTTTTTTAATAAAGCTTAAATTATTTGTTGACCAGATAACATGGAGTTATGTGCTAAAAGTAGTAAGTTCATTTGAATGGGTAGACTAGGGTCTGTTTTTTTTTTTAGAATAAAATAGAAATGGCCACTGCTATGAACTGGAAATGAAAAAAAGAGGAAAAGTTATAACAGGTGGTGTTGGTTTTGTATTTAATTGCAGTAGCTATAGATAAATCAGCATAACATCAGTGCAACAGTGCTCTTTGGAAACATCCCTTTGGTAAACAAACCATTGAATTTTCTTGAAGGATGGTCTTAGAGGCATCAGCTGATGCAGCAGACAAATTGTAGTGAATCTGAGCAGCAGCAACAGAGCATATACATACATGACTGAGGTGCTTAATGTTGAGGTATACATATTTACAGCTCCTTAGAAAACATTTTAATAATAGACTACTAAAATGTTGTCCTGTATCTGACATATTCAAAAATGTATAGATTCAGTAGCAGTATATATTCCTGCCTATAAAAAAAAAATGAACAGCATGCTTTTTTTCTTTCTTTTTTCTTGGTATCACTTAGTGGTAATAACTTTGAAATGCTTCTGAGTGATATTCTGAACCTTGAAATCAAGCTACAACTTCTGTAATATTGCAAAATTATTGGCACAGACAACTGCATTTGTGCTAGTGTTGTTTTTGCTGATTGTATAAACCCAAACACAGTAGAATAATGTCTTTAAATCATGGTTTCATGTACAGAAAACTGCATGGAATTGAAGCTCTTACATGTATACTTGATTACTTCTGTATTAGAAGTGTATCACACCTGTGAAATTGAAATTCTAATATGTTTCTGAGGGGAATCTTTTGTGTAAATTGCTAACACAAACCCGTTTTGAATGAAAGTAGTTGCTTCAGGACACATTCAGGTTTTCTTCACATAAATTAAAATATGCTAAAGGACAAAGTTTACACTGATGACACTTTTATTGTCCTGGATGACAAAATTTATAGATATTTCCTGGTTAAACACCACTTTCAACTTTCATATTTGATGAACAGAAAGCTCTTACTTAATATATTCAGGTATATCAGTGCCAGATGAATATCCCTTTGATGAAAATTTCTATGACTCATCAAGGCAATAACTTGAAATTAATTAAATAAAACCCAATTTAGTTACAAATCCCCTTCCATCTCCTAGTGAATTATTACATGTGGTCTTCAGTATCTAAAGTACCTTTATGGTGGTGTATTCTTTCTTGCGGAAAAAAACATTTTGTTTTACTGAATATGAGACAGCATTTAATCTACAATCCAGAAAGGCCATTCTTTGGTTTAAAACCAAACAAACTGTATCAAAAGAATACACATGGTATGTATAGCTCAGAGCTGTTGAAAAATACAGCCATTGCTGGTTCATATTAGCTTCAGCAATTATTTCACATCTATAAAGACCACTGGACTTAGAATGCTTTTATTAAGCATGTCATTTCAAAACAATTTTCATTTTAAATGGATGATTTTTGTATTATTGATGTATGTTTGGGAAGAGAAATTATGTCAAAGGGCAAAAAAAAAAGACTCAGACAAGGAAGATTCTAAAACATGTTGTGGCTATATCTGGGCCAGAATATGCCGACAAATTGTAAGGAATTTAGCAAGCAGCAAAAATTAGGAATAAAATGTAAACTATAAGATTGAGCAATATTAAAGCACAGTGATTTAAAAACAAAAGGTCTGCTCTACTGGTATGAATCTTTATCCTTTCAAATGAGGAAAGGGCAGGTCCTGATGCTGCACCTAATTTAGGGTCCAAGTCAGCCCCTGACTGGGGCTGGATGGCAGCTTTGTTTGCTTAAGGCACATTCTCCCTGGCTATGGCTACATTTGGTCTTCCTACCAGAACAATAACATCACTTTTGTCTGGCAGGGGTGGTGGTGTTTGTCACTTTTGAAATAATTTTCTTGAATAAAAGATACTGTATAGATCTTTGCTTTGCCCAGGTAACTGGTATAATGTTAGCTACACAAAAGTACTGCTGTGCTTTCAGAAACTCTGTCTAAAGGAAGATATTTCTCTGTTTGTTTAGCTTTATCCTTCGTGTAAAGCAGCTTCATATCCCTTGTTCTGCAGGATAGCCGTAAAAGCCTGAATGAATCCATTTCACAGTACTTACACCTGTGCATCCTGTCACAGAAAGACTGATTTATGGCACAGGAGCTGATTGAAGCTGATTAAATGGTGCGACATGACAGCTAGTCATGAGTCGTGGTAGAAAGACCAAGGAAGGCTAGAAATTGTGTGGACTGGTTCAGAATTGTAGGTTGTGGGGTGTTAGGATAAAGCAAAGCCAACATGATAAAAATAGTGTACCAGTATAGTGCTAGTAGTTTCTAGGAGTGTTCTGTAAGGGGAAGTAGTGAAAGTTTTTTTAGAAATAAAGGTGAACTTTTTACTGAGGCAAAGAAAGTGTTTGCTTTTAAACATTAGGTAGTTTAGTACTTGATGAGGAAGGTTCTGGAATTCATATGTAACCACTTATTAAAATAATCCCAATTTCTCCATCTTCAAAATGTAGTGTTCTCCTTCAAGGGTGAAATTAAGGACACTCTGAAAACAGTGGAAAGTGTTTTCAAACTAAGAATATTGCAGCACATCTGTTCGGAAAATCTAAAGTCTTTTTGGTTTCTTCTCAAACCAGTGAATGTAATAAAGTGGGTGTAATAAAGAAAGAACAATTTAACAAACTGATTACTTGCAACAGATAATATGGGTTAATTTTTTTGTTTTGTTTTGTTTGGGTTTTTTTGTGTCTGTCTTTGGGGGGTTTGTTTTTGGTGGTTTTTCTGTTTGTTTGTTTTGTTTTTTCTTTTATTTCTCTGTGGTAGCTCTGAGGAGCAAAAACCTTCTCGTGAGCTAATCAGTTTTCTCAGTATGCCTGTGCATATAAAAGTGAAGAACGAATTTTCCTGTTTTGCCCCAGAGTTGGGTACAATGAGAGTTGTAAATAGCTGAAACCTTTGAATTGTGTTTTCTTTTGGGAAGCTGAAGTAGCTTGGTGTAGAGTCTGGAGATGGAAGAAATGAGAGATTCTTCAAAAACGTAGTACTTCCTAAAGCAGTGTTCACCTTAATATTGAGTAGTTTATGTATCATCCTATGGATATCTAGGCTATAGATAGTCAAAGACTAATCCTTAGTGCTGTTTGAATGAGAGCAACTAAGAATTTTTTTTAAACTTTGTTGTATTTTATACAGATTTTGTAACTTTTTGTAGAAGTTGTTTTTGTTTTCTTACTAGAAACCTGGAGTGTGTGTACTGGAAAATACAAAACTGAGCTTTGACTTGGGGAGGGACTGAGGAGGAGGGAGAAAAAGGAAGTGAGAAGAATGAAGCAATATGGTTCTGCCTTTTAAACAGACAGGCATCCGTGTCAGAGTACTGTGGAAATTGTTTAGACCTTTGGCTTCTAGACATTAAAAATTCAGTCTTCACTAGCTTCTCTTGTCTCTAACATTACCTCTTTTCTTTTTGCACTGGCAAGTTGAAGCATTATGTTTTTAGGGACAAAAAGTTGCATAATAAATCCTTTATGGTTTGCAGTATGCGACATCACAAAGTGGCAGTTTTGTCTACATGCTGCAAGAATATCTGGTTTTCAGTGGTGGTTTTCATACATCAGTTCACCCAAAGATACTAATTTCTTGCACTAACTTCAATTGAGTGCAACCATCGAACCAATTCCTTATCTACCAAGTGGTCGGTTTAGAGACAAGCATATCATGCAGAACAGTGTCAAATGCTTTGCACAAATCCGAGTAGATGACATCAGTCACTCTTCCCAGCTCTAACTTCCCAGTACTGCTGTAACCCCATCACAGAAGGCCACTAAATTTGTTGGGCACAATATGATCATAGTGAAGCCATGTCACAAATCACCTGTCACAAATCACCTACTTATTTTCCATGTGCCTTAGCATAGCTTCCAGGAGAATCTGCTCCATAATCCTTCTGGATAGGAAGAGGAGACTAGGAGACTGGTGGGCCCATAGTTCCTTGAGTCTTTTTTTTTACCCTTTTAAAATATGGGAGTTATGTTTCCCTTTTTCCACTCAGTGGGAAATTCTTTGGACTACCATGACTTCTCAAATATGGTGGATAGTGGCTTAGCCATTCTCACTGCCAAATCCCTTGAGTCCTGCAGATGTATGTCATCAGGTTCAATGGACTTATGCACCTTCAGGTTCCTTAGATGGTGTTGAACCTGATATTTTCCTACAGTGTGTGGCTCTATGTTGTTGTCTCTGCAACAGATATTGGGGTGGTTGAAGCCCCCCGTGAGGACCAGGGCTTGTGAATGCGAGGCCACTGCGATCTGTCTATAGAGGGCCTCATCCACTCCATCTCTCTGGATGGGTGCGCGTAGAAGGATTAAAACATTTCTGGCAGTTGCCCTCCCTGTGCTCTCAGTCAGCTCTTCATCCATCCCCAGTGAAATTCTATGTGCTCCAGCTGGTCACTGGCATAGAGGGAAACACTGCCTCCTTGTCTCCTCTGCCTGTCCTTCCTAAAGAGCCTATATCCCTCCATTCCAACACTCCAGTCACAGGAGTCATTCCAGCATGTCTCTGTCAAGCCGATAAGATCCCAGCCCTGCGCAATCGTATTGTTTCTGCTTGTTTTCCTGCTTTTAATTTTTTCTTTGTTTATTGTTTTGTTTGTCTTGTTTCATTTTGGGGTGTTTTCTTTTTCTTTAGGATGGTGAGCCAGTTAGACCAGGAGTAGCAATGACAGACCTTGCTACTGGGTTGTATACATATGGAGCAATCATGGCTGGTTTACTTCAGAGGTATAAGACGGGAAAAGGACTACACATCGACTGCAATCTCTTGTCAACTCAGGTAGGAGTTGTGAAAAAATTGCTTTTTGTTGTGTAGATGTTTGAACCGAAGAATACCGTTTGGATATAAATTAATGTGCATTAGTTAATATAACTAATGACAACAGTAATAGTGACAGTAAATGACGTTAGTGATCGCTCTCTTAACCTGCCACCCAGGTAGTGACCATTTAATATGACATGGTTATTGTTACTACTGCACTAAGTTTGGTTTTCGCTTTTCACAAAGGACTGCCATGTTCTTTGAAAACACAAGTTAATCAAGGTTTATAATATCACTGATATTGTAACAGTTGTAGTGAGTAATTTGAGACCGACAAGCCTGAGTGGTGAAATCAGTGTTCAAAGGAAGGCTTTGGCACTGGGTAATGTTACTTCTAGAGCGACTGAATAACTTGTGCAAAATCACCCAGAGTAATAAAGTATCACCCAAGTGTCAAAGTAACATAATCCGGGAGGGCTGCCTTGTGGCACTGGGGGTTAGGGAATGAGGTAAGCTAGAAGATGCAGCATTTCTCCTGGGCATTCGAGCCAAAGTTGTTTTGATCGTGAAAGATATACCATATACTACAAATAATGACAACTTTAACTCTTCTTTGAATATTTAAACACCATTGGTGCAATGATTTATAATTTCTAAAAAGCAAGTGATATCATTATGTGGTGCATATGATCAGATGATACATTGTCTTGCTGATGTAGGTACTTGCTGGTATCAACTGGGCGTATGGCACAGAGGAATTTTTGTTTACATTTTAAAATGTACATAAAAATTGTATGCAGTCTTAATTAAAGTGATTACAGTGCTCCATTGTTTTCGTCTTTATTCAACTGTATTTTTCTTCACATTATTCCTGTCAGTACAGTTGAGAACTGACAATGCCCATTGTGCTGAAAGTTGGCCCAGGTGTGAGCGAGAGGTTTTGACACCTGGATTATTGTATGATAACAGTGACTGAGACTAATGATTGAGGTTGCTGTTGTTTTAGTGCCTACTGTTTTTGTCTGAATAACTGCTGAAATCAGAAAGGAGGGGAAATCCTTGCTTAAATCAATAAAGAACTTTTCATTTGTTTCAGAACAAATGTTTGTAAATGTTGTGTCTGTATTGGAAAAATATTTAGAAAAAAAGCAGTTTCGAAAAATATTTTAAATGTGTATTAAATGCTTATTAAATATTTTATATATATATATATGAATGTAGGGGGGTTTTATGTTTAAGGTATTGTATGTTATATATTAGGGCAGCTGCTCCTTGATATTTTTAATTTCTAATTNTTTTTTTAAATGAAGTCTTCTTGATTATTATTAGATATTTTATCGAATGCTGAAAGCAAGAAGAGTTGAAGTTAGGTGTTTCTGTAGCTCTCTTATTTCAGCTTATTTTGTTACCTCATTTGTCTTTTTATTCTTTTTCCTTGATTAGGGTAGATTTGTCTATGCACAGAAGTGTTGTTACATTGCAAAATTTCCATCTCAACTTCCACATCATTGTCCTTTAAGCCACTCACTGGCATACACAAGAAAGGGATTGAAGACCTGGATAGATGTTAGTGAATGAAGCATGTGACATGGTGTTTGTCTTCTACATGATTAGTTAAGCAGTGCTAAATGGTTGAGGAAAAGCTTAGTAGTTTTTTGGGGTTGTTTAAGCATTAACCCCTTCCCTGCTTGTTATCAAATTATAGTTATCTAAAAGTTATTAAGAAGTAATTCCATAAATGCTCACTCTCATTGAAAAAGAAATGTTTTTATTTACTTCAGTGTTGGGTAAATGAAATTCAAATGACTTGGTGTATTGGAACAGAGTATGGGTAAAAGATGTTATTCAGAAAACAGCTCTTTTGTTTTAGATAACCCTGTTGCTTCAGTCCAAATTAATTTTAGGGTGTTGGCCCAAGACTGTAATGAGAACATCTATTAAATTGGAAGCAGTATTTATGGATGAGGTTCTAAAGTACAAAAAATAAAAACATGTGATCAATCCCATTAAAAAGATGTATTAAAATGAGTGAAGAAATACATAAGTTGCAGCTGAGTGTCTCTCAGACAGAACATCTAGTTTGTTTCATTTTCTTTTGTAAGACTGGTGGTTACTTTTAAGTCTTTAAGGGTGAGTGTCTCTACTAAGAAAAAGTAGTACAAATCTGAAAATTAATGCAAATAAATAAATTAGTCTTGCAATACTTCTGATGGTAATGAGTTTTTTTAAAGCAATTTATACAATTACTGTGATATGATGAGGGTCTTTAAAGATACATGTTTCCAATGAGATTTTGGTTTTATGTCCCAACTAGGTATCTAAAGCTAGCTTTTTCTCATGTGATGACTGTTGAAGAAGAAGACCTTTTGAAGTTTCTCATGGATGCTGCTAAAAATATAAGGAACCTAAAGTTTTAGACTTTCAGTTTATTAGATTCTTGTTGCTGTTGATTAATGGTAGGATCTAGAGGTCAAACAGAGACATTGTGGTAACTTTTCCTTCAGCATGAGTTTCACTGAAGTGTAGTCATTTTTAATGAGAAGAAAAGGAATCCTCTGTGTGTGCTGAACCATCCTATTTATAGTGTTGCCGCAGCAGGGTCTTGTATAAAACTTCTTGGTTTTGCCATCATTTCATGCACTGAGCTAATATAGCAGTGCGCTTGGACCTTTTGTCCATCCCTTCCTTTGAACTGAAAATTGTGAACCTGGCCAATGCATATATCTTCATTGTTCAATGTTGATGACTTTGCCTATGTTAGAAAGGAATAAAAACCCCAGGGGCTAATTCACTCAGGTAATTAGAAAATCTTGAAAACTGCTTGTTTTATTTTATAGCAGAAACCCCAGCATCTAAATGTCCATCTGTGTCTGTACTATCACTTTTCTTCATGCCTTGTAGAAATGCAAGAGGATTAAAATTTTTTTTTGCGGAGTGGAGGGCTGGAGAATGCTTTTGATACTAATTTCCTGCACAGACATGCAAATAACAAAGAGCATTGAACTGAATTCAACTGCCAACAAAACTCATCTGACGCTTTTTAAAGAACTATCCAACTGACTGGCAAGTTAGTTGCGTATTTGTGATCTCTGTAGAACCAAATTGTAAGGGAGATCCTGTTCTCTGAAGAAATATTATTTTGTGTTTTAAACACTTATTACTACCAAAGAAGATTTCTTTCCCCACAACAAAATAGGATTCTAGGATTTTTTTGAACAAGAGCTGCGGTGACTCTTAGGATGTGGTTTTGCAGTGAGCAGAAATTTTCTATATCTCTCATCTATAAACTTTTAACCCATGTCATATGATTCCTTTGAAATTTTTGACTTTTAGATGATTCACAGTTGTCAGCTCCAGACCTTTCAGCATCTAAATAGTGTCCTTTAGATGATACTGGTAAATAAGAAGGAAGTCGGGTTTGGGTTTGGTTCCAATTATGCAATTGTGCCTTTTCTTCTGTTGTGGCTTAAAAAAAATCTCTTGGAAGTTTTAATATCCTTCCTGTATTTAATTATGACCAGTCTCCAACAAATACTGTAATAAGTTGGTTTCGTTTGGATTAAAAATCTGCAAGAAATATTTTACATTTAACATTTCTGCAATTTTGAAGTATATTTTTTCCCAGATTCCATAGACAGGATAATGTGGTTAATATTGTTTGTATAACATGATTGTTCATCAGACACTTCTCTCCTTCTAATTACTATGTTTTAGTTTGTATTTGCCATAGCAAACACTTGATCTTCTTAAAATATTGAAATGACTCTAGAAAAACTTAGAAAATTGGCAGAAGTGATTTTCTTTATTTCATTTTTGTGCTTAATCTGACAGTTAGTTTACTGAGGGAATGATGAGGGTAAGAAGCTATTAGTTTTTGTTTCTGCATCACATTTTCCCAAGATCATTGTTTAAGGCTTATCTATGTAAGGTGCTTTCAGTGCGATCTATTCAGGGCTTTCATGGCATGTCTTTTAGCAATTATTGAGTATAGGTGAAACTGGTAACAGTTGCATACTGCCTGTAGGACATACACGGCATGATAGAATCCTTGAGCAGTAAGTTGTGTGGAAATATCACTCTTGGAACTTAAATACTGCTCAGGTGTCTTGACTGTATCTTGTTGCTTCTCTGCTTGCTGAGAGTGATGAGTTGTCTGAATACCAAAAGAAAATCATCTTGTTTAGAGGCTATTGCTTCTGGTGATTTTGGAGGCCAGGTATGAGGACTGTTACATAGTTGTCTTGTTTTTGGGTATGGTTTGAATAAGTGGGTTTTTTACAAGCTTATAAACCATCATCTTTGCAAAACATTGTATTCTTAATCTCCATCATAATAGAAAATTGAGCATGTGCTGTGTCGAGATGTCATCTTTTTCACTGTATAGCTCTCATATGGAAAAATAACAAAATCTGAATTAATGTGAACATTTCTTTAAACATATACTGCACTTTAAACACTTTTTGGCCTGTATTCTTGACAATTTCCATTGCGGACAGCCGTTTAACTAAGAACAGAACTTATCCTTCTGGGTTTTAAGCAGCCAGAATTTGATTGAATAGAGCAGAAGACCATACTAACATGACAGTAACTCAATTTAATATTGGCCTCTGTGGAATGTGTGTTATGATTTCTAATGATTAGTTATGCAGTCATTGGTGCAACATCCTCTAACTGGATCTTGGTTTTATTTAGTGGCTTTCTTTACTCTGTAAACAGAGTACGTATTCAAATTGCAAGGGCATTTCTTCTTTAACTGCTACCTGACTGTAAATTCTGTGTCTTTTTGTCTTTGTTACCATTGTTTTTGTGCTAAAGAAACCAAGCCTGAATGAGTTGCAGCTTCCTTTTCCTGTGTTGATCTGCCTCTGTCATTAATTAGAGAAAGACAAGAAAGGAGATGCAAAAAATATACCCCTTTATTACTAAAAAAAAAAAAAAAAATGGCTGCCGGGAGTGGGTAGGAGAGAGATTTTGAAGACAAAGGAAGACATTTCTTTTAATGAGTTTTTAATTTAGATGACCTTTAAATAAGAGTGTAATCTTGGAAATGGAATCAAGATGTTTATTACCAGCAGATCAGATTTCAGATTCATGCTGAGTATAAGGAGAAGGATAATCTGGGTAATTGAAAAGAAAAGGGAATGATTTAAGCAACTAGTCGCAGAACAAACATATTTAGTGTACCCCAAAATCTCACCTGAATCTCACCTTCTAAACTCATAGAAGCTTTCAGAAGGCATTCTATATGTTCATCAAATTAGGATAGAGACTTTCAACACATTATGCTCCATTTATTTATGTAAATAACAAATAAAAAGGTTGTCACTTGATGGAAGAGGTTTCAGTTTTATGTAATGGAAAATTTTAAGTTAGCAAGACAGCTGATTTTTATGTGCTTTTGAACATCTGGAAATCTAATAAACCTTAACAAATGTGGCATTTTTGGGTATACTGATAGAACTCTAGCTAAGGTTTCAATGCTGCTTAGTTTGATTACTTCAGATAACTCTCATTAAAATTTCTCTGTAGATTATAATTTATAAGAAAAAGAGGTGAAGTAAAGGATGATGCTAAAACACATTTGAGATAATTACTTCCTTTGATCTGATGAAGTCCTGCTGCCAGAATTTCTCTTTGTATTCAGCAGAGTATCGTTTCTGTATTCAGAACTGGTTTTGGCTAATGAGTTAGATTGCAAACTCTTTAGAGAAGTGACATGTGATTAGGCCAAAAGTCATAATTTATTACTTAATATGTTATAGTGAAAGCTATAAAAATGTGTTCAGACTCTAGTTTAGGACTTCAAAAACAGGTATCCATTAAACTGCCTGAAAGTCACAGAATCATCAAGGTTGAAAGAGACCCTTAAGATCATGAAGTCCAGTTGTCAACCCAGAACTGCCACTATAACCCCTAAACCACTAAACCACATCACCCGGATCCAGACACTTCTTAGACATCTCCAGGGATGGTGACTGCACCTTGGGCAACCTATTTGAATGCCTACCCTGATGACCCTAACAGTGTAATTTTTTTCCTAGTATCTAGTCTGAATCTCCCCTATCTCAGCTTAAGGCCATTTCCTCTGGTCCTCTCACTGCAGGCACAGCAGACGAGACCAGTCCCCACCTCACTACAACCTCCTTTCAGGTAGTTGTAGAAAGCAATGAGATCCCTCCTGAGCTCGCTCTTCTGGAGAATAAGCAACCCCAGCTCCCTCAGCCATTCCTCATAAAACATGTTTTCCAGACCTTTCACAAGCCTTGTTGCCCTTCCTTGGACACGCTCCAGCACCTCAACGTCCCTTCTAGAGTGAGAGGCCAAGAACTGAACACAGCACTCGAGGTGTGGCCTCACGAGTGCTGAGTACAGAAGGGTGATCACTGCCCTGATCCTGCTGGCTGCACTATTCTTCATACAGGCCAGGATGCCACTGATCTTCTTGGCCACCTGGGCACATTGCTGGCTCATACTGAGCCACCTGTTAACCAGCACCCCCAGGTCCCTTTCTGCTGAACAGCTCTTGAGCCTCTCCTCCCCAAGCCTGTAGGGCTGCATGGGGTTGCTGGGACCTGAGTGCAGGACCCAGCACTTCCCCTTTGTCCTCATGCTGTTGTCCTCAGCCCATTGATCGAGCCTGTCCAGGTTTCTCTGCAGAGCTTTCCTACTCCTGAGCAGATCAACACTCCTGTCCAACTTAGTGTTTTCTGCAAATTTACTGAGGGTGCCCTGAATCCCCAGGTCCGGATCACCAATAAAGATGTTAAACAGGGACCAGCCCCAAAACAGAGCCCTGGGGAACACCGCTAGCGACCCACCACCAGGTGGATTTAGTTCCATTCACCACAACTCTCCAGGCCTGGCCATGCAGCCAGGTTTCTACCTACCAAAGAGTCCACCCATCCAAGCCACGAGCAGCCAGGTTTTCTAGGAGGATGCTGCGGGAGACTGTCAAATGCTTTACTGAAGTCTAGATAGAGTATATCCACAGACTTTCCCTCCTCTACTAAGTGGGTCATTTGGTCATAGAAGAAGGTCAGGTTGATCAAGCAGGACCTGCCTTTCATAAATGCATGTTGGCTGGGCTGATTGTCCTGCATGTGCCATGTAGTGGCACTCAGGATGATCTCTTCGATAACCTTGGTTGGAACTGAGGTCAGGCTGACAGGCCTGTAGTTCCCTGAATCCTCCTACAGATGCTTCTTGTAGATTGGCTTTACATTTGCTAATTTCCAGTCAGCTGCAACTTCTCCAGTTAACAAAGACTGCTGGTAGAGGATTGAGAGTGGTTTAACAAGTTCTTTTGCTAGTTCCCTCATTACTATGGGGTGGATCAATGTGACATCAATGTGAGTACCTAGTCAGAGTTCAGTTATTTGTAAAAGTGCCTTGCCTTGCTTTGAATGAATTCTGTAGTACTAGATTTCCCTGATAAATATATTTGAAGTTTTATTCTAGTGTCCTCTGTGATAAAACATTTTGGGGTTTTTCTGGTACTACTTAAATATTTTTGTAGATTGATTAAAGAATAACTTCCTTCTTCAGGGTATCATTTACAATGTTGCCACTACTTAAAAAGCATTATGTAGAAGTGCCATATTTTGACTCCAGACTCATTTGTAATACTCAAGTGAAATAGAACTTTGGACCACATTTCTCTGACTTGCATGCTGTGTAACAGCTTAGTAGATGAACTGTGTCTGCAATGTGAACAGCATTAAAGTACTCAAAATAGAGTTATGGGCATTGCTCAATGCTGCAGAGACACAGAAATTATAATCTTGTTAAACATCCTATTTCAAACATTTCATTCAATTGCATGGATTCATTTCTTGTGTCATCCCTGTAGTGCATTAGCACTTAATTACCTAATGGGTGGTGAATGGAGATCTTCAGTGTTAGAACTAAAGCCATTGTTGTTCTGCTGAGGTAATAGTGTAATGAATGGGGGATTTCTCTGTGATAATAGGGAGATAATATTTGCACATTTCTCACACAATCAAATAGACGTGAGTTGTTTCTGTATGTGCCTCCCTGTGTATCAAATGAAAAGTCTAAAAATCTGCCTTTTTGCACTGCTGCAGCACAAGCTATTGAAATTACTATATTTTATTTTTGTATTTGTTCACTACAGATGAGGTGAAAATGACATTGTCAGTAGACAGACACACTTAAGTTTCTTTTTTCCATGGAAGTATTAATGCTGATAAGTGTGGAGACAAAAACACGAGTGCTGGAAATGGTTAAATGTATGCATACTTTCATTGTAAATGGCACTGTTCCTAATCATAAGATCAAAAGTGAAAAGTGCCTTACTACAGCTTGTTTTGGATGTTGACAGCTTTCCATGGATAAGCATCCTTATTACTGATTAAATAAAAAGATAGTATCCCTCACAAAGTGTATATAGCATCCAATTTGGAGTCTCTGGATACTACGCTATTGCAAACAAGAAGAAAAATTGCTACAGTTATTCTGATGCCTGTCTTCACAGGTAATTAAATTTTATATGAGCAAAATCTGTTTGTCTTTATAATATTTTTATCCTTTCTTGTTTCCATTCTCAGCTGTCAAATATAGCTACTATTTTTAGAATAGAAAAGTATCATTTAGGTTGGAAAAGAATTTTAAGATCATCAAGTAACTCATCACTGCCAGTCTACCAGTAGAGAATGCCCCTAAGTGCCACATCTTTTAAATACCTCCAGATACAGTGACTCTACCACTTCCCTGGGCAGCCTGTTTCAATGGCTGACAGCCCTTTCTATGTAAAATTGTTTCCTAGTATCTAATCTAAACCTGCTGGGTTTAGAGGCCTTTTCCTCTTGTCCTATCACTTGCTGCCTGGGAGAAGAGACTGGCCTCCCACTTCACTACAGCCTACTTTCAGGAAGTTGTAGAGACCAATAAGGGTCATCTCTGAGCCTCCTTTTCTCCAGTCTGATCAATGCAATCTCCCACGTCTGCTTCTCGTAAGACTTGTGCTCCAGATCCTTCACCAGCTTCATTGCCCTTCTCTGGACGTGCTTCAGCACTTCAATGTCTTTCTAGTAGTGAGGGGCCCAAAACCAAACATAGGATTTGAGGCTGCACCAGTTCTGATTATAGAGCACTGCCCTGGTCCTGTTGGCCACACTATTCTTGATACAGGCCAGGATGCCCTTGGCCTTCTTGGCCACCTGGGCACACTGCTGGCTCATGTTCAGCTGCTATCAACCAGCACCCCCAGTTACTTTTCCGCTGGGCAGCTTTCCATCCACTCTGTCCCAAGCCTGTAGTGCTGCCTGGGGTTGTTGTGACCCAAGTGCAGGATCCAGCACTTCTTGTTGAACTGGATGCCATTGGCTTTGGCCCATTGATCCAGCCAGACCAGGTCCCTCTGCAGAGCCTTCCTACCCTCCAGCAGATCATCACTGCCGCCCAACTTGGTGTCATCTGCAAACTGACTGAGGGTGCACTCAGTCACCTTGTCCAGTGTATTGTTAAGATGTTAAACAGAACTGGCCCAAATACTGAGTCCTAGTGACCAGCTGGATGTAGCACCATTCATCACCACTCTCTAGGCCCAGCCTTCCAGCCAGTTTTTTATCCAGCGAAGAGTGCACCCGTCCAAGCCAGAAGCACAAGAAGGCTGTGGGAAACTGTCAAAGGCTTTACTAAAGTCCGGGTAGACAACATCCACAGCCTTTCCCTCATCTGCTAAGTGAGTTGCCTTGCCATAGAAGATCAGGTTGGTTAAGTAGGACCTGCCTTTCATAAACCTATACTGGCTGGGCCTGATCCCCTGGTTGTCGGGCACATGCGGCATGATGATCCTATGCCTGAACCTTTAGGTGTTCCTTCCTGTAGAATATACAGTCTTCCTAGACTCCTTTGTCCTACAGGACTTCTTCCCAAGGGACTCTCTCAACCAGTCTCCTAAACAAGTCAAAGTCTGCCCTCTGGAATTCCAAGGTAGCAGTTCTCCTGACTGCCCTCTCCTTCCTTCTGCAAGAATTAAAAATTCTATCATTTCATGATTGCTGTGCTCAAGACAGCCTTCCACCCCCACACAGAAGTCCTTCTCTGTTCACAAACAACAGGTCCAGAGGGCCCTTTCCCTAGTTGGCTCTCGCCAAGTGCATCAGGAAGTCATCTTCCACACACTCCAGAGAGCTCCTAGACTATTTCCTCTTTGTTGTGTTGTATTTTCAAGACATCTGTCTAGTATGTTGAAGTCCATCATCAGAACAAGGGATAGCAATTATGAGACTTCTCCCAGCTGCTCATAGAATATTCCATCTGCCTTTTATCCTGGTTGGGCGGTCTATAAGACTGCCACCATGATATCTGCCCTGTTGGCCTTCTTGATTCTTACCCATTAGTACTCAAGCCTATCATCACCATGATTCAGCTCTAGAAAATCAAGATACGAAATGTGTAACAGTGTTAGAGAAACCTGTATACAATGTAGCAGAATAAACATTTTGTAAGCTGAATTTTGCCTGGACTTAGTAAAGCTGTGTGAAATACAGAACATAATGCATTTAATATTTCAATGCATATATAGTCTTTCTTCAGAGAGAATAAAGTCTTAAGGAAATAACTGTCGAAGTTTACGGCTAAAGTTGTCTGATATGTCTGTTATCAACATCTGATTTCATTTTTTAGAACACTGCCAAAGTTTTAACTGTTTTGGCTGAATTTTCCATGTCATGGAAAAGAAAAGGGATTTGTTTTCAAAGTTACTTTAAAAATGATTCATCTGTTTCCAGGATCATGTTATGGGAAAATACATTGATAGGCTTTTTTTTTTTTTTCCCCGAGAAACCCAGTGCCTTCAGTTTTTGGATTTCGCACAGTGTATACAGACTAACTTTGGAGTTCTTGGTTTTTTTAGTGCTAATATCCTCCTTAATAGTTTTTTTTTTTTTTTAAGTAAGAGGTTCCTTAGAGATGTTCCTGTGTAATTATGAAGCTGAATCATGATTTTTTCAGTGATTGAAAGAGTATCTTTCTTTAAACTTTCAGAAAAAAATGACTAGCATTTTATTGTAATCAAGAAAATGAAATTTCTTCTTCTTTTTAGAATGTGTCTTTCTTCAACTGGAATTCATAAAATTTTTTTTTTTTTCCCTTTTTCTCTTTAATGCCAGTGCTGTCTAATAGCTTCAATGGTCAGGATTTTTATTTCTGATCCTCCACCTAAAATTCATCTGAGTGTGTAGAAGTTTATTTTTTGTTTGTTTGTTTGCCTGTTTAATTGGAGACTGCGGAGAGATAGGAGTCTGTTTAACATGTACTTACTCTTGAAACTGTGTGCTGAGTAGTACATACTTTTGAAATTACAAGTCCTACGTCTGTTAGTTGTATTTAGTTTAGCATTCTGTCAGTTTGCTATTGTTAGTACTAATTGAATGTTAATCAGGAGCTGATCTCCATTCTGCGGGAAGCACAGAAGTATTCATTCTGGTCTTTTATAAGCTCTAAATAGCTCATTAAAAATAATTTGTAGATCAGTTCTTTTTTGTTGTTGCATTTCACTGAATGTAGCAGTTCTCTGCGATGCAAACGCATCGTGTTTTTGAAGATGCCTCTGTTTCTCTATTTATGTAGTCTAAACTATTTTTTAATAAAGCAAAAGGTGTTATCAGACATCATTTTCAGGCAAAAAAAGTATTTACACAACTGCATACCTTGAAGTCTGTTTTGCTCTTTTTATCCATCTTAACCTCTGAGAATTAATTTTCTAGATAAGGTTTTCAAATACATTGCCTTTTATATTCTTATTGCATGGTTTGGGGTTTTTTAATTGTTTCTGGTTCAATTAATGCCTCCTAGCACATCTTTTACGTGACTGTGATTTGCTGTGTGCTATTGGTCAGGTGGCTAACTTGAATCAGCAAATCCCCCATGCTGCATGTGTTTGCTGGCAGGGATTTGGATACCTGCCTAAGTGTCTGGTTGGAAGGCACTAAAACAGGACACTGTAGGAGACCTGTTTTAAGATTGTAGTTATTTGTCATTAAAGATTTGATTTTATCTTAACAAGATTGTACTTGTGGCTAGGATTATGCCATTTACAGATACTTCAGTGCCTGGTGTTTTCTTTTGTGAAGGGTGAATTCATGGTAATTTCCTGGAGTTTTGCATTAAAAGAAATCGGTGTCCCTGAGTAGAAAACATTTTTTACATGGAGCACAGTGTTCATAACATGACCGCAGCCATTCTTCTAAAATTTTCTTTAACAGTAAGCCTTGGCGTATGTGATAGTAGTCTTGCTTTTTTTAGTTAACTTTTGCAGGCCAGACCTGCTGCCTTGATTTAGAGACACCACTGATGAAACAGTAAAATCTTGCTCCTTTGTGGGCAGTGGCTTTGCTGTATACTTGCAGGTGGGAATGTCTGCCCTGCCTATAGGTGTATGTCACTTCTGAACTGATTTTTAGCTTCTGCAGATCTCTCAGCTTTGGGCTAGATGGGTGGCCCTTACAAGCCCAAATGTAAGGTGATGTTTGTTGACAGCTCCTGGGAATGCTGTGGTTTCCTCCTGGACCCCTGCGTGATGGGCTGCCTTGAATTGTGGCAGCTCTCTTGCCTCTGCACAAGACTGTTGTTGCACTTGGACACGAAAAGAACACGCAGACACCGGTTCAGGGAGAGAAGCAGAAAAGGAGGAGAGGCCGAGAAAACCTCGGACTTTATTATATATCTTCTTAACAATCACCTTGGATTGGAGGGTGAGTTTTACACCCCTCAACCACACTGGTCAAAGGAAAGTCCATCAAACATCTCCGCCCAGGAGAAAAGAATGCAAACAATAGAACAAGTTACAAAAACATAACTATGTTTACAGAACAGTGCGTGAGAAACTCTTATACAGAAGTGAAAACATCGAAGAACTGCAAAACTCAGGGCCACAGACTGTGGTTCCTGCTGCCCAGTTCATTCTTGCAGGAGTTTGAAACACAATTCCCTGCCTAAAAACTGATAGAACACCACCGTTTGTTGTGGTACAGTGCCACATCCTGAAACAGTTGGGTCAATGTTTAGGAATTGCATAATTAGCTGGAAGAGTGGGGGTTTCCTGGTAGAGATAGAGGTTTGAGGTTTTGATGTGGGTTTTTGGGTTTTTTTGCATAATGCAAAAATGACTCAAAGAACAAGAGCTGAGAGTCACTTCATGCACATGTCCATGGAAGCAACTTCAATAAGGGCAATAGGGAATAACTGCAAAAGCAAAATTAGTCAAACTCAAATGTTATCAGTGTCAAAATATTTATTGCAACATGGAAAAGAGAAAACATAAGCCAGTAAAATCAGTCATTAGGTAAATACTATCATAGGATCAGTGATTTTAAGAGATCTTTTATACTGCGCACCAAATGTGGATTGTGATCTATGTTCACATTTTCTCATGTAAAGGTTTTTTTAACATGGCACCGGAAGTATGGAAAAGGTGTAAATGGAAGATTATTAGCCTCTGCACAACAGAAGACAATGGAATTTTCTAGAGTGATTTTTTCCTACAAAGCTGTAAATTAATAATTGGGTTGTTACTTCTCTAGTATAGCATAAAATAAGTTATCTATGCCGTTGTAAATCGCCTGAGTCTCAAAGTTTGTAAGAGTCTACATGCCTGCTTTAAGAAAAAGCAAACAAAGGATGAGACAGAAGTAAATTAACTTGGCTTAGAGTCAAAGCATTGTTAAGATACGTGGCAGGATAGCAGACACAAAACTGGGGGGAGAAGAAAATAATATAATTAAAATGTTATTTTCTCCTCTTTCCAGTTACCTGTCTTCTTTTGTTATTCATATACACTTGTTGAAATTGCATGTGAATGATTGATTGACTCAGTGACCTCATTGTAATAAATTATGTTTGATGTGCTATCTTGAAAAAAATCTTTTGAAATTCTGTCTCTTTTCTTTGTCTGCTGACCTTGTGGCTTTTAATATCTTGTTTCCCATCTGTCTGATTCCATCATAATCTGAGCATAACTTTTCAGACCTTAATGCAACTCTCTTTTTGTTCTGATTTAAGTAAGTCTGTAACACAAATATGGGATTTGGCCATCAACAGTAATATTAGAAAGGAATGTTGAAATATGTGTTCCCTTTACTGATGTGAAATAAAGAAATGCTTATCTGTAGATATTTGATAATGCATATTTACCGTGCATAGATCTGTCTCTACAAGCAAATGAATACAGAGATGTCTGTATCATTGTATTACATCTGCTTTAATGTTACAAGTTCAAAGGTTACTTTTAAGGATTATTTCTTAATTAAAGGAGAAAAGAAATGGGTCTATAAGGTTTCAGGAAAGCAGTTTTAAATATAGATTTAAGAATACTTAGCTGAATATGTCATACAGATGTACCCAAACTCCAGTTTGAGAGATTGATTGTATTATAGATATTTCTACTGCAAGAAGTGTCTCTAGCAGTGAGGTCCTGTGTCTTGAATTACAGGGGAATTTGGAGAAATAGACTTACAGTGTTACAAACATTTTTTTCTAAGGGATATAATGTCTGTAAAAATGTTCATTTGGGATATCTTTTTTATGCCAATAGTTCAGCAGTTTGCTTAACGGCTGTAAGATATAGGTAAATAAATTCTTTGTGTTCATTATTAATGACATAAATTGTATATGCTGAAAGGTTTTTTTGGACAGTGCCTTTTTGTGGGACTAAATCTTCGGAGAAACCGAAGAGAATGAACTGAGCCAGGAAGAGAGGAAAGGGAAAAGCATGGTAGTCCTGGGAAAGTTTGTAACAGTTTCATGGGACAGTAGAAGCAGAATCATCTTCTAAGTTTGCTGAACTCATCAGAGAGTTATTATGAATGTGGGAAAAGGCCACAGAGTTCACTCAACTTGTATTTTTACATAGAACTCAAACCACCGATATATTTACTTTGATGTGGTCTATATAAGTTTATTTGTTTGGTGATGATACTACAGCTACTGCTAATAATTCCTTTTGTCTGGCTAATTTGGCTATGAATTAGGTACTCAAATCAGAGAACGAAGTCAAAGGAAGCCAAAAGCTTTTTACCTTCATGATTTATTGAAAAAACAGTAATAAGCAAACCAGTTTCATAGGCTACATAGGCCTATGCATTCAAGCAAGTGGTCAGTACATTGACTGAAATGAAATTATTCTTCATACTGCGTAGCAAGTTGAACTGAGACCTTGATGTAGTCTGAGCAGCTGTTAGTTCCAACATTGCCATCTTTACTAAGCTGTGACTTCCCTGGCTTTTTCGGTCTCTTGCTACTGAAACAAGTCAGAAGCAGGTGCTTTAGTGGTGAAATTTCAATATCTAGCAAGCATTATGTTTTAATCCCTTTTTTCCTAGTGTACTGTGAACAAGTGCTTTGGAGAAATCTAGATGTGTGGTTTTTTCCATTACTGAAAATGTTACATTCATCTCATCAAGGAAGCTGAAGCAATTTGCGACACCGTGTTAAGAAGATACATTTTTAGGGATAAAAGCTTTTTGTGAAGAATTCTGCTTATGAAACTCCAACCCCTATTTCTATAGCATAGAATGTAGAAACAAATGGATGGAATGAAATCTTGGCTTGATTACATTAAATATCAATATTTTGGGATTTCTGTTTCAGTAGGTTTTTATTCACTAGGTCCTTCCCAGAGTTAAGTTTGATATAGTGTTCCCTGTACGGAAAATGTGGAAAGTTAATGCATATTCATGGTCTTTAGAAGTAAAAGCTGATTGTAATGGATGCATCTCACCTGTCAGTGAAATTTGAGTGTAATGTGGCAGCTGTGTAGTGTTGCATAAAAATACAGAAGACTAGCTAATGAATAATATTTCATCATCACTGCAGGGCCATTTGTGGTGGTTGTAAGTGTGACCCCAGACTGAAAAATGGCAGGAATGATGGGTCATGTCTATGTGTTACTAATAAACGACACTCTCTTGCAACTCATTAACTCTCTCTCTCTCTAATCATGGAGTGTTTCATTCTATATTGCTGAGGGAAGTTGCAAACTAGGAAAAAGAGTTCTTTCTACATACTCCCTGTTCCATTTCCTTAACTGCTGAGATTTTCCTGGGGACCAAAGGACAGACATGGTTCAATATTTTAGCCAAATGAAGTGACACTGGGCTATAAAAAGCTGGAGCTGAAATCCAGCTACAAAATGTTTTCCAACAATACTCAGGAATAAGGAATTGTATTTGTAATTAGTATATACAAATATAATTTTTGTCAGTAGTTAGACTCTTATTTGCTGTATATTTTCTTAGGTTTCCTGCTCTATTAAATCACTGCATCAATAATTTACAGTTAAATATTTTCTTTAATGTGACAGTGACATATTCACATTGTCTTTTCGGAATATATGGAGAAAGAAGAAGAAAATGAAATTACTTTTGTTTCCTGGGAATTCTCATATAATTCACATATTGGAATATGAATGGTGGACTGAATTAATTGCATGTTTTGTTGTAGATTAGACTGATTAGGGGGTACAAAATTGTATACAAACTTTGATCATCAAAGCAAATTTCTTCCATCTAATGGAATAAATATGGAGAAAATAATAATTTTTCCATTTTTTGGAAAAAATATGTTCACATGGTCCACTGTTTAGGCAAGCACTGGTGCAGCTAGTTAACAAAATAAAACAAATGTATTGTGTCTGATGAATTAGTGATAAACTTCTATGGGAACTGTAATGCTTTATTGTGTTACTTGGCTTCAGGTATTGTCACACACTGTATTCTCTCAAAGAATAAAGAATCTGCCATGGATTATAACAGAACTGCTGGTTTCCATGCATTACTGCATCACAAAGGTTAATTTCTTTTTCCTAAGATATAATCGTACTTACAAAATATATATTAAAACTCTCACATTCTGGTTCCTAAGTTAGTGTGCTGTATTTTCCCCAAAGTTAATATTTTTCCAGTTCTGTCTGACTAATAACTTGCTAAATCTCTCCTTATCTTCTAATGACAGGTGATTTATCAAGGCCCACCACTTAATTAATATTACAGAACATGTGGGGAGCTGAAGAATTCAGAAATATTTTCCATAGCTTGGACATGTAAAATGAGAAGCATAGGAGAAAACGAAAAGATAATCTTCTAACTGAGAAAAAGTCTTTGTGATTTAAGCATGTAATTGAGGTTCAGGAAATGGTGAGTTCTATCCCACAAATCCATCATGCTTCCCACTGGGCTTCAGACATGACACTGCTGCAGCTGACCATTCTGCAAAATATTTAGGGTAACACTCTCTTATCTCTCAGGGTAGTTTAATGCTACATAGGTCCAGCATTACTGGTGTTATGGGGAATGTATTCATTTTTGAGTTTATTGAGTTGTACTTAAACAAGCACTTCTGTGATAAAGCTGTAGGCTGAATTTTTCTCATAATAAAAAATGTACAAAATATATAATGTCTAAAGGATACTTTTGTGACATAAATATGTTAACTTATATATCTAAAGCACATAGAAAGAAATCTCAGAGAGGCTGTCAATGAAGTTTCAGCTTTCCTGAATACTATACTTTTTTTCCATTTTCAGGTTGCATGTCTCACTCATGTAGCAGCTAATTACCTTAATTGCAAAATTGAAGCAAAACGCTGGGGTACTGCTCATGGGAGTATTGTTCCATATCAGGTAAGCAGAAAGCATTAGGGTTTTTTCCCTTGGAATTATGAGATTGAGAACTAACTTTTCCCATGACCTGTAGTCTGTAATGTCTCTGTGTCTACGTATGACAAGGTTCTGTTGTTCGTTGTCATTTCTGCATTTTGCATGTTTCTTCGTCAGCAGTAGATTAGTAACAGAACACTGAAATAGATCAAAGGTGTTTGCTGAAACTGGATGACTTTAAAGCTAGCATGATGACTTGATTGGTTTTCATCTAACAGAGAAACCTTTTTTTTGAGGGTTACCTGACTTCCATTCCATACCAGTTATAAACTGAGATCTTTCAGTGTTTCCCCTCTGAATTTTTGTGGTTTTATCTTGTGGGTCTACAAGAGCAGTCTAAATGACCAAGATAATCTGACAGTGCTACGTATTTGTAATTTTCTATTGATTTTGCTACAAATCACTGCCTCAGTGAGACAACAGGTTGACAAAAGGAATTAACTGGAACTCAGATTACCTCAGCAGAATTGATACTCTGCTACATCTAATGAAGGGTTGACATTCCTTAAAATAACACGACCTTCATCATATAAGCAAGCACAGGAAAAAAAGTCTCACTGCAAGTTTTATCTTACTTTTGACCAGTACAGTAAACTCTTCTAGTAAACAAAAAACTTTTGTTCTTTTCTAGCTGTTCGTTCCGTGTTCTTTGATGGAGGTCATGCCTTTATGGAGACTTGAGCATATATTTAATTTTTAAAAAATCTGTTCTTCATTTCATATTTTTTGGCATTTCTTATCAAATAGTCATGTTTGCACCTAGCTGGGCAGAGCCTGTATTTCTTAATTTATGTCCGGAGTCCTTTAAGTCTTGAGAGGAGCACTTTCCAGCATTTGTCTGGGAGAACTGCACCTAAAGATTGCTGAGTTTCTTTATCCCCTCCTTTCCAGTGGTGAAGATCGTGGTGATCATAATTGAAAGATTTGCTGCTTGTGACCATAAAATCTGAAGCAAAAATTTTCCACTATTATGCAGAACTCTCTGACTAGCTGGTCACAACCAGGCCTCCTCAGGTCTGAAACCAAAATGAGTTGGTTTTGTATGGACTAAGTCTAGTTGATCTAGGAGACTTTTTCCAACACTTGTACCGCATAATCAACTGTCTTGTTATGAATTAGGTACAACAAATGGCAAAATGTCTCAGACCGATGGGGAGGTGTTGTGGCTCTTTCAGCAAGAACAGGTTTAGTCCTGCAGTATTCTTGTCTCCAGTGCTACTGGTGTAGTAGTATGGGTGTGTTTTCTAGAACCGGCACTGCATGACCCAGTGTAACCAAGCATCCATTACACAAGTATTTACATTCTGCTGTGTTTCTGTGATATGACCTTTTGGTGCAAACCTTTTTGAACTTTAGTATGTTGAAAGTATAAAACAGATCTGAAGTATCTGAAGTTTGTATAAGCAGACCCAAAAACCTGACTAAACAAAATGTTTTATCTTCACCATACGGGATTTGGCTGAATAACTGAAACTTGCATTAGTTTATGTCCTTTTGGCCTTTGTTTTCCCACAGGCAAAATCAAAAGCATACACTGAGTATCCTTTGTTTATTTTTTCATATACAGCTCTTTAGGTCTAGGAGCTTGTTATAGGTGTTTTTAGATTTAATCTAGATTAGTCATTATGCAGATAACTATTTTTTGGAAAAAATATCCTGATAAAACTATGATTCCTGTGTTTCTGTATGCTGTTTCTGTAGTAAGTATTAGAAATATCTCCTCAATATTATAAACAATTTTAATCCGTATTTTCTTGTTCATAAACCAGTAATTAGGCTGGACATTTTATGGGTGGAGTTGTGTATGTGTTTATGGCTTAACATTGCATCAGCTAGCATGGTTGCAATCCTGATTGTGACCATAAGAATATTTTGGGTTTTAGAGGGTTTTTTCCTTTACTAACCTAAGCTATACTTAGATTGCACAGCTCTTCATAAACTTGAATTAACCCTGACTGTTGCAATTGTGCTAGTTTTATAGTTTCTCCCACAGATCATTTGTAATATAGTAATTTGTAAAATAGAACAGGTCTCTGAAACCTGACCTTCATTCCTCATTCTGATTATTGAATATACTGTCTTTTCCTTACTAAACTAATGACTGTCACAACACTAATTTTTATAAAATTTTTTTTCAAGATATTTTGTGCAAGTGACCTACAATTTGTTCAAATAATGAAAAACACATTTCAGAAAATCGAATTTCTAAAAATTTCAGAACAATTAGGTGGTAGCAAACTGTTGGTTGTTTCTTCACATCCTTTATTTTTTCTTTTGCTGTATTTTGAGTGTTTATACAGGTAATAAATTATGAAGTGATACAGAGCATACAATCCGGTAAAAAGTGTCAGATTATGTTAAATCATGGAAGATTGGGTAGACATAAGATCATCTTACAGATATTAAAAAGGAAAAATCAAAATAACTTACATCGTCTTTTAGTGTGAGAGATGTCTGATCAGAGTCACACTAGAGTACTGACCAAAATAATAAAAACCCTGTTAAAAGCGTCCTAAATATGTACATAAAAAGTACTTTTTTTAACTTAAGATTGTTACAATAAGTGTTCGATATTGAATGCTATGGTGGCTTTTATTTCATTGAGCTTCACCTGAATAAATTTGTTCAAAATATCTTTGCAAATGGCTGTATTTTTTTCTATTTACAAGATTGAATTTACCTTTGACTGTGTCTCTGTTATTTCACTGAATTTGCCTATTGCTTCTTGACTGAAAAACTAGCAACGTAATTTGTCCCTGAATGTGTTCTCTAGATTGACATTTATTACTTTTCTTTGTATTTAAAAACATAAAAATTAAGCATTAATGGGAAGATGGGTTTTCTTGTTCCTGAAACTATTAACATCTTTGAAAATCTATTTCTGGTCTTGTCTGAGAAGTTAAGTTTGGTGTGCAAGGGCTTTCATATTCTTAAGGTTTTTCTCATTTGCTGACAATGTGCTGACTTTGTGACACGATCATCTGAAATGTCTGAGTTTTCAGTTCTGTGTGCTCATTACCAGAACCCGAAGGAAAGGATTTGAATGTCTTTTGAGTATGCAATGTCTCCCGGGGTTCCTGTAAAACCAACTGTAAAGATTTACCACAGATTTTCAATGGAGGTAAAATTTGCAATGTGCCACAAAGATGAAGTACTCTAGATTCTTATCAGCCAAAATCAGAAATAGTTTTTTGAGTCCTGAAATCTTCATGAGAAATTACCTACTTTGAGCATATCTGCTGTTTAGTCAGAGCGACGTAGCTTGAATAGGTCACTCCTGTGATAGTTCATGTAATCGGATCCCAAGTTGCTTGGTTTCAAGTGTTAAAACACAAACCTTGAGTTCTGGGCTGTATCTCAAATATAATTAGTACAATTTTTTAAAAACAGTTTCTATAATGAGACACCTTGTTTAGCAACAGCTGCTCCATGATTATCCAGAGGAAATCAGGGCTTAAAAGCATCCGGTTTACATAATTGTGCTGAAGAGTAAAGTTCTTTCTATCTTCCACTTGGGGTGATAAGGTCTTCCCTCATTCTAGTGGTTTCAGCAATGTAGCTCTCTTGCCTGTACCATGCATGAGATCAGGACATTCACATTTTCATCTTTCAATTGGCCCACTTGGAATTCATTCTCCCAAGAAAGTCTATCTAACCGGAATTTTTACAGGGTGTTTCCTGTGGCAGCTTATCATCCTGCCACCAGAAACCCTGGGCAACTGGGCAGTACTTTCAGAGGCAAACTTTCAGCAAAAGGTATAGGGCTGTTTCCTCTCAGGCCATAATGACTGAAGTCTGTTTAGAAAACTGAGAAACCAAGTTCTTGCAGATATCTAAGGAATATGATATTATTTTTGTTCCAGATTTGTTCCTAAGACTCACAGGGTTTTCTCAAGTATAGTTCACTATATTTTCAGAATATGCAAAGGGCACAGCCATTCTGAACGGAAGTTGAAAATATGAGATAGTAAAGAAATTATTATTTTAACCAATTACCTTTTCTGTTGACTGATCTGTACATTGTAATAACTCATCAGACCCAACATTAATGGTTTTTTGTGTTAGTGCATAATTTAGATTCTTTAAGCATCAGCTGCCATTTGCACTAGGCTTAAAATTTCCTTCATATGAGGAAAATATCTCAGTGTCAAAGTCAGTTGAAATGTGTTATGAAAATCAAAGTATAAGCTCAAAAGGAAGTGAAAGGTATGAGGTATTAGGAAGATGAGTACAGTCTTAGATAAAGTATCTCTGCATTACTTTTATCATCTGCATCTCATACTTTTTGGTCATAGAACTTCATACTGTCCAGGAGTCTTACAAAGAAAATCCCACACGTGTCACTTGTGTCTCATCACAGGAATAGAGAAATTCAGTTATTGACCTGATTAATCTGGCTGAGATGCTTTTCACACAAAGGCACAATGTGCACCAATTTTTCTAACTAAGCTCTAGAAAATCTCTCAGAACATGTCTCCTTTTTTTTTTCTTTCAGTAGAGAGGACGGCAGAATAATGTCAATCACTTAGAAATTTCAAACTGCTTATTCTGTGCAAGAATGGTGATATGTACTCATTTTCTTGTCTGTCTTTATGTGGTTTTGTTGGATAGTTCTGCAGTTATTGAATCTTGGAACCAAAAGCAACAAAGAATAGACCTTTGATTATTTGCAAAGTTTTGTTTTGTAAAAAAGAGACTCTCCTTAAATAAATTCAAAATGGAAGAAAATCTTTCTGCTCTATGTTAGCCCAGTCTAGGAGAAGATGGAACTTATGCACAGGAAAGAAGTAAAATACAGATTTTTTAGGACTTTTTCCCTTTCTTTCTTTTTGAACAAGTTTCTATTTGTAGATTTCCTTACTAGATTTTTTCAGAAGTTTCCTACTATGGTATGATTAGATTAACCACTGACTGCACAAACATTTTGGTTTTATTGTGATTGTAGAGGAGTAGAGCTGGCATTCTGGTAAGAAGTGCTGGAGTACGGATGCTTTTCCTTGCCATTTTAGTAATTGAAAAAGTATAGTAATCATCTGTGGCAATCTCTGTAGAAAACTGCTCATTTATGAGTAATTAATTCTAGTTATTCAAACCTGACAACATTATACTGATAATTTTGTGGGGATTATCCTTCAGTGGATTGTCAAGCCTCTTTCCTGGCAGAGCAGCTGTCTGGAAACCAGTTCAGTAGGTTTGCCTTGGGCAGTTTTAGATATGCTCTCAGTGTATGATACAAGATGTAGTTATAAATTAATTCATATATATCCTCTCCTGTCAGAGACATGACATTACAAAACCTGACCTTGTATGCACACAGCCAGCTTCCATCAGTACACAGGGAATTTTCAGATTGAAATAAAACGCATTTTTAATTGAAAACCCAACACCGTTTTTTTTTGCCTGAAGGAAATCCTCCTGCACCTTTTCATTTTAAGCAATGCCTGCAAGATATATTTTAATGTCTCTTATACCTTGAGTTTTCAAAACAGGTATGGATAATCACAATTATTGTTAAGGAATGATAGTTGACGAATGAGATGGTCTCATTTTTGATCTCCTCCTGGGAAATGTTACAGACTATTCTTGTACACATGCTTGTATATGTGTTTGTACTGACATATTTATTTGCATTTATTTAAACTGAATGTACATTAAGATTATTCATCTGTCACTTGTATGTGGACACATGAGAAAAATGAATTAAACTAGAATAGGAATACAGGTAGGATAGGAATACAGGTGTACTGATGTTCAATGTCATTTAGTAGACGTTTGTCCTTTATGTATACGATTAATTGTTTCCTCCACGTTTGCCCATTCCTGGGATGAGGGATCTAGTTGGTATTATTTACAGCAAACATGTTACAAGGTTACTGAATATTACAGATTTGTATATTCATGTCAAATTTATTTCTTAGGAAGAGCAGTTTAACAGAGCCCTGATCAGTAGAGGGCTCTTCAAATTGTAGCTGGTTGGAAAGTGATGAAAGTAGGATCTGTGGGATTGTAGAGCAGATATTGACTTCAGCTGGATCACTGCTGTCTTCTAATCTGCTTACTGGATCCAAGGCAGAAGAATAAACTTTGCTTTTCCTTTTCTGAACATACGTTTCATAGCCATTGTGTTACTATACAGTGAAGCCACTCATAAGCTGAAACATGTTTAAACAGTCTGAAAGAGAACTCAGAAATCTGTGTGCAGCACGATTGCTAAATGACTCCTGACATAATCATCCTGCATGTATATATGTATGTAAATAGGTGCTTGTTTTTACTGTGTGAAGCTCGTGACAGTTTTGGTTGGGAGAAATTGATTGTTATGGAAGGGTATGTCCACTAGATGTCATTCATGTAATCTAGTTTTTGTTGCAGCGTTTACTTCTGAACAGCCGTGTAGGATGGTGGATACAAATTACCAGCATTATTAGCTGTTTTTCTGTATGCAGTGTTTTGACTTTATATATGCGTGGCATGTTACAAAATAATATTACAATTTTCTCTGTGATGGGTTTGGTGCACCACTTAGTCTAGAACTCCTGTCTTTGCCTACTTTTGCTTACAATAGCATTCATTGTTGCATGAGTAGATGTGTTATACAAGAGCACCCAGGTGAGCTGCATGTAGTTGGTAACTCTCTGCAAGGAGAGACATGAGTATGGAGGTCAGGGCATTATGCCCCAAGGGAAAACAAAAATATCATGTGATTAATATAATTCCACCCCAAATGCAATCTTTTATAATCTCTTTGTAACTAAAAGAGCAGTTCTTTAGAAAAGTGCACATCTCATTAGGAAACTCAAATTTGAGAAACTTACACAAGTGGATTCATATACTGACATATCTTTGCCATAAAACTATGCTTAAATATCTGAGGCACTTAAATTAGAATCACTTTAACCAATCTTAAATAAAATACTCTATATATGGACAAGTCAGAAGTACATCTGAGCATTCAATTGGGTGGGCTGATAGGATCTGTACTGACTGATATTAGCAAAGCGTTCTTTCACCCCCTGCCTCCCTCCACCCAAATTTGTAGTATGGCATGTGCTAGTAACTGCTAGACAGCTTCTGGGAAGACATATCCGTACTCTCATTGAAGAGCAACTGCTGCAACACTGGCCTGTGCTCTTTCCCACTTTCAGCTTGGAGGAGCTACAGTGAAACTGGAAGCTGGAGATCACAGCTTCCTCCAACCTCCCTTTCCCCTTCCATATGGAATAAAGAATTTCTCTGCCCTGTGTAGTCAGCCAGAGGGCAGGATGGGGAAGTGATAATCCTCTTGGAATGAGCACTTGCATGAAAAATGATAAATGCTACATTGCATGGGGATTAACACTTGCTCATGAACTTGCTTTTAATGGAGTGATGCTTCTCTTTCAGCAATGTGAAGGTTCATTTTACTCATAGACCTGATTAAGAACCTTTGCCATCGTTCAGCCAAAAGGGAACCATCTGCCACCAGAAACATAAAGCTGTTCAAAGCTGTTTCACTCTTTTGCATATTGTCCTCAAGAATGCAAACCACTTACTTTCACACAGCATTTACTTCCCTAAAGAAATGCTTGTTCCCCATATCTCATCACAACATTCTTCTTTCTCCCAGCATGAGAATTGCATTTCTGCTCACATTTAATGTATATGTTTGAAGTCTGTGCTTTATCTCCATGAAACTCTGAAACAGGACCATCCAGAGCTAGTTTAATGAACGGAGTGGCTATATTAATCACATATATTTTCATTTCTTTGATGGGAGAGTTTGTGGTGAGGATGTTCACAGGGTGGGTCAATCTGTGAGTGGAATTTGTGAAGCTTGTTTGGTATCTCTAGATATATTTGGTATTAAGCACTGCTTCATAAAGATTTGGTGCACAGCCTAATGGTTGCTTTGCAGGATGACCCCTTATTTTCACAGTGAGATGACATATCATCAAACTTGGTATTAAGTTAATTTCCAAGCACTGATGTCTGCTAATAAATTTGGTATGGGCTATATTGTTTTCTCAAAAAATATTGCCTTACTGCTACAGTAAGTTTAGCTCCACTGGAATCACAACTGTGGTACTTCAGTACGCTCCTGAGAATTTAATGGGAAGGGTAGTGAGGGGCCTTTTGTTCTATTTTCAAAAATGACTTATGAACTTAAGAAGTATCAGTCCTGTTTGCTTTCTAAAGTACTGAAGATTTAAATGCTAAATCTGCTTAGGAACATAAGCTTTAATTATGCAGTGCTTTTTAATGTTGTTTCTCATGCCCTTTGCTACATTCAGATATAATGTTGCATAATGCTAAAACAGGTATTTTTATTAATGCTTTAACTAATAAAATTTGATGGCAAAAAACCTTAAAAATTGTAGTCTAAGGCTTTGTCTATTATTAAACCACTATTATTACCAAATTTTTTTTGATTTCTTGACTTTTTAATAAGTAGTAATTCATTTGTATTGAGAGGGATAAGGGTGAAGGTGCGAGAAAAGTTTTTTAAAAGTAGTTCTCTGTTTTGACAAAATCATACTTCCTGACCATCACCTAAAACACACAGTACTCGCTGTCTGGAATTTACTCTTCTAACACAAATTAAGCTAGAGAAATTGATCTTACATCTGTATCCCCAAGGGAACCTCAACCAGTTTTATCCAGTCTACACCTTCACCTTTGTTCACTTATATCTAGGATAGTTTTGACAGATGTTTTTTCCAATTTCTATTCACTAGAAGTTTTGCAATACTTGCTACAGTCTTGTTTATGTAGTTTTCCATGCCCACTGAGAGGACTAAAAGAAATAATTCTATTTTAGATAAGGAAGATAGAACCTGGATTTAGGGATAAGTTTTTGGTTACGTAGTTAGTAATGTGTTATGGCAATTGATCACCATGTTGCATGTAGCAAGTTTTTACATATGTAATTATATGTATAGCTCATCTACAGTGCTCTTATTTCCCCCAAGGTTATATTTTGTAAACCTCTTGTATCTTTTTGATTTTATCTCTGATATGATTTCCACTTTGATCACCTCTTCAAGTATTGTGTCCACATCTAGCCAGTGTCTTAAGTGGATTCTTCATGTTTCTGAGTAACACGAAGAGCTTCCACATGCATTTAAGGCACCTGAGAATAACTTGCTTTAGCTTTTTGACAGCAACGCATTGCTGTGTCTTCTTCATCTCAGGTGTTCTGTTGCCAGGGTAGGAGAACAGCATATAGTTCTATGCCTAAACTTTGCTGATTACTTACCAGCTGTAGCTTCCTTTGGATTTACTGTTAAAAGGTTCTTGTTCTTCCTTTGTCTATGTTCCATGATTTTGTTTTGTTTCACTGTGGATCATTTTGCCTAGTAGTTGTTAGTCATCAGTTACAGTGATGACTCCAAATCCAGTGAAGCCTTCAGAAGTGAGGTCACTGCTGGAGTGACCTCTAAGTCTGAGGTAGTAGAAGCCAAAGCAATTGCCTGACTGTGATCTTGGTTTCTGTCAGCTACAGCAAGTTGAAGGTACTCAGATTTTGAATGAGGATGTCCCTGTGTGGTTTGATGAACTTTTTAAATTTTGGCATGTTAGTTTTACATCATTAGTCATCTGTCTCCTCCTGGATGTTTCTAGGTAGATGAAGCTAGAGACTTCTAAAAGTTGTAACAATATGGAGCATCCAACTTGTGTTTCCTGTTTTGTATTTTATATTTTCTGTATTTTATGTTTTAGAAAGCTACAAGGGTAAAGAGTAGAAGTTAAATTATCTTAGTGGAAAGGCTGTTCTTTTCTAGATAAAAATAAAAAGCAGACAAAAGGTTATCCTTTAACTTGCTGTCAGTTAATATTGTCGTGCTTCATGTAAAATGGCCATAATAATAAACAAATAGGAAGTTGATGTGACTTTAAGTAGAGAAACTGTAGCTGAATCTATGTAACAGTTAAATCCTAACATAAAGACAAGGAACATAAAATAGTACAAATACCGGTGTTAGTCTGTACGACCATGTCTCTTCTAATCAGAGACAAGTTTTTAACCTTGTCGAATTTATCTTTGGCATATGTGGTTATGGTAGTGTCTAGAGAGTTTTGAACATGAATAATAGTTGTAACATGCAACAAAGGCTTTTTGTAGTATACACAAGTTATTAACTTAGCTCATTGGGGCAGAGACTGCATTTAAATTTGGCTTGAGGCTTAGAACAATGGACACTGAGTCTTATTTTAGTGCTTCCACAAAACCAAGAATAATTTTTTCCTCTTTTGTGTACAAGCTTACAGTATTTTATTTGAGGATTTTAAATATAGGACTGAATGTCTTAAGTAATTCTAGGATTTCACTTATTTTTCATGTTACCCATTTTTACATACCCAGTTGACATTCAACACTTTGTCAAAGTTGGGAGATAAATGGGAAATATAAATGACCATCACATGACTGCTGAAATCAGGAAACAATCTGAGATTTGTTTAATACCAACAGTGTTTAGTGATGTATTTAATCCATGAATGATGAGGAGAGCCTTGGGCAGGAACAGTATGTATATTTGTATTAACAGTCTAATCAGGTAGCTCATTTAAGAGACTGTTATTAGTGAAGCCTCTTAGCATTCCTGCATAATTATGCTATCTTTTCACTGTTACCTTTTCAAACTCCTTGGAGATTCTTAAGTAATTTATTTCCTGCCATTTAACAGTTTTGAGTAATTACAATGATGAGAAAACAGTTAAATAGTTTCTTTTTTCAAGTACCAGGTGCTGAAAACCACTGAGAATGCCAGTGGTTTTTATAGTGGTTTCCTGTACGTCTTGTGCAAGCTTCTTCAAACTTGTGTTGTATAAGCCTTTGTCAGATTAAAAAAGATAAAATAAATGATTTGTAGTCAAGACAGTGGACTGAAACAAAGAAATGTAGTTCCGCGTTTGCTTGCAAAATAGCTGTGTTATTTCTTGTTTGGGTGTTAGTTGCAACCTCATTTAATGTGACACTGATTTTTGGGTAAGTGCTCCCAATTCTTTTTTAATACAAGGTAGAGCAGTTTCTTGAAATCACCAGTTCCAAATTGCAGCAAGTAGCAGAGTGGTAGTTACTTCCAGAATTGGTGCTGCTGTGTTTTTTATCACATTTCTATATATGTCTTGAGATTTGATTACTGGTTTTGGGATTTGAGTAGGGCACTTTTGCCTGCCCCTCCTTTATCTTTAGAAGACCTGACCTGTTCCTTTGACTTTTCTCCTGTTTGGTCTCTATTTAAATAGTAGGCTGTTCATAAGATGTTGAAAAGAGATTATTTGTGTCTTGCAGGCTGTGACTGCATGGCATTGAACAGAGCAATGTACAGGAGCTAGTTTCAATGCTGCAAGCAGGGAACAATCATAAACAGTCTTGGATGGAGCTATCCCTTCTCTAAGATCATCTTTAATAATATTGCTTTACACAGATATTTGCCTGACTTGTTCTGGGACTCCACAACCCCTCAGGCAGTTCATTCTAGTGCTTCACTATTCATTATCTCAGTGGCACACAAGACAATATGCTAGGAATATTCAGATCAGACATTAAGAAAAGGTTTCTAATAGAGAAGACAGATTCCTTCCTCTTTTCAGTAGTCTTTTATGATCTTATGGGCTGGTATGTCTCAGGCTTCTCTAGGCTAAATGTTCTCAGCTTGCTTAGTCTTTCCCCTGAGATCGCACTTTCTAGAACTTACTGTTATTCTCTGTACTTTCCTTTTGGAACACATCAGTTTTGTGGCATCCAGAACCGAATGCAGTACATTTCTCCAGTTCCAGTTTTATCAGCTTGAAGTACAACAGAAAGAATATTTTGTGAATCTTGTGGGTTCTGCTGATGATCTAAAATGCCACTTTAATATTACCTTGCTGTTGCAAAGGAGTTCGTGAAACATGTACATTCTGGATCCTTTTCTCTTGCATGCAAATTCTTCGTGTCAGTGAATTACTCATGCCTAATTGTAGAACCTCCCAGCTGATTTTCATTGTTGAATTTTACGTTCTGCTTTCAGATTTCATCTCGCACTTAGCTGCAAACATATTCAGTTCAATCTAGCCCAGTAATTGCAGTTCCTTCTAGTTTTGTGGATCTTCAAGTTTGATGTACGTCCTTTCCTCTCTCAATATCTGTGTTTTTAATGAGAATATTGAAATAATCCATGAATAGTTGATAGTATTTTTTCACATTGACAAATAGTTCATAACCCCTCTGGGTGATATCCAACCAATTGATAATTTGTTTTCTTACGTGGTCTTACTTAAATTGTACTGCCCTTCCCTGTAGTCTGGTGTACAAAGACAGACACCTAAGTCAATGTATTAGAACTTTGGAAGACAATATTGGCTGTTACCCTTCTTCTGATTGTTTAGTGAGGAATGTACATGTGTCCTTCCAGGAGGGAAGTGCTGACATATAATTTGCTTGATTTTATTATTTTTTAAAATTCCATCACTGTGTTTGCACGTTTCTTATCTCTAGTATCTCACTTCTGTCCCCGAGACACTAGTGTGTAGCTTCCTCAGACTCTATTGCAAGTATTCTAGAAAAAAAATCTTAGCCGATAGTGACACTTGAAAACACTATGTTTTCAGAAGTATGCTCTCAACACAGCATTTTCATAATCTAGCTCAGGTTTCATTGTATGTTGCCATGTTGGTGTGCTACTGTACCCTTTCTAATGAATTCACTGAGTATAGATGGTGTAGTGCAGAATAGAGTCAGTAGGCATTCTTTTAATGCAAATACCAAGCACCTAAAATAGTTAAACATTGCATACTGTAAGCAGTAGGCAGATGGCTTGCTCTTGGAGATTGTGGATGTTCATAGGATTCAAGAGGGTCTTGAGTTAGTTTCAGATGGCATTGACTATTGTGCCCAGCATATTAGACACACAGACTTAGTCACCCAAATCCAATTGAATCCTTTAGAAGTGCGAGTTTAGTATGGCTTCAAGGACATGTAAGACCTACTGATTAATTTTTGTGTTATGGTTTATGAATTTCACTTGGAGACAGAAGTTAAAAAATACCCTCTTGATGAATGTGCCAATTCCAGGTTTTATGTAAAATAGTAGTCCATAATGTGAAGAATTTATACAAAGAAACACTGGATAGACAGCAAGTTTACTATGAAATAAAACTTTGTGAAAATGAGTCAATATTTATTGAAATTTTTAAATATTTCAATATTTAAATATTGACAGATGTACTGATTATCTCCTTGTCTAGCATTAAATTAGTGTACCAGGCCCTGAAAATTAGGAGTGGCATAATAATAAGAATAAAAATAAAAATGAAAATAAAAATAAAAACAAAAATAATGACATTTGTAAAGAAATTATGTCGTCTATATTCATGTACAAGTCTTCTGATTCCACCCCTCTCTTTTTCCCCCCTATATTATGAGTTCCAAAAATTGCTTTGGTGGAAAAAGAAAGAAGACAGCTGACTCCTTTGCATAATTACCCAAGCTGACTTGGCAGCATGCTAGACTTTGTCTGTCCTCCATTTTAATAAAAGCTTATTCATTTGCTTGGTTTTTGCATCTTTGATTTCAGTTCCTTGAGGAAATCAAGACCCTGTCCTTGAGTTAGCGAGACTTTACTTTCTGGATGTAAATGGTATTTTTTTGATAATGTATATCAGACTCACCAGACTCATCAGTAATGTATCAACTCATCAGGACTTGGAAGGAAAGGCAGCTTCTCCCTGAAGCTCCAAAAATACTGAAAGCGAAAAATGCTGATAGTTTCTGTTTTAGACCATCTCATGGCTTTTAAGCCAGCTTTATGATTTTTGGGAGATCTGAGTGATTCTGAGTATGTGGCCTGGCAAAATGTAATCATTCACTGTACCATCTGCTGTAATTCCATCAAGAGATGCTCCCCTTGGCATCCCTACCCCAAAACCATTTCTGACAACCTTGCTTCCAAGCTCTGCACCCATGTCTTCTAGTGGATAAGCAGACCTTTAACGTCTGAAAGGCCACTAAGAGACAAACCTAGAATCCGCTAAATTTAAAATGCTGTTCAAATCCACTGTAGTTGTTCTGACGTTGTACTTCAAAAATGTCTTAAAACATATATGTAAAAGAGTTGTAATGAGAATTAGAAATGCCGCAGACTGAATGTCTCCGGAACCATTGTGAAAGTGGCTGCAGTGGAACTGGCAGCAGTTGGTGATTGAGTAATGGTGTGATGGCAGTTTCAGCTCAGGCAGGGAAGACGCTGTGTTTGCCACATGTGAATTAATATAGTGCTGCTTTTTTACTGTTGAGGGATTAGCACAGCATTTAAAAAAAATATTTGAAGTATAACAGAATGGGGGAATAGCTGAACCCATATTGCAGACAGCTGCTTTTTTGAGCCGATGAGCTGAATATCTGCTATAGCTGGGAAGCATCAAATCAGAAATTAAAACACTGCTTATGCATATGACAGGACTTTTAAAATACCATGTAAGAGCTATGCCCTTCAAGCAAGTAACCAGAAAAAGGATGAGAGACAAGAATATCTGCATGCCATTTGGACTAGGCTTTCCTGCTTGACAGCAATTTGTATTATAACCACTATTTCCAATGTATTTCTGGGTCTATACTTTATTAATATCAGCAATAGAAAATAAAATTGTGAAAATGTATTAGAGAAAAAGGGATGTGATAATTTGAGTTGTAAATGTTAAGAATTTATTTTTCATCATTCTAGTTCTATTTTTCTTCTAATATGAGTACTAAAAACTATGAATAAACTCAGACAAGCTAGATATTTGTTACATCCACGAGCCCAGTATTTGATATTCACTTACAGAACATATCTTGCTGCAAATGCAGGTTAAGCATTAAAAGCTAGTGGAATGATTGTAAAAGCCTCTTCTCAGTATGTAGAAAATTTACTTTACAAGAAATCAGATTCTTGGTCGTTGTTCATGCAGCTACATATAACTGGGGTTTAATCAATTGATATATTGCATTGAGCTGTATCACATTAAATCACATGTAAGTAGTAAGGGAAACATTCTGAGGCCAGTATCGCCCTTTCAGATTAATCTGTCAATAAAATCAAGAATACCAAGTTCCTAGAATGGACTGCAGCATCATGCCGAGTTCTCTTGGAAATCAAGTGTGTGGAGAAGCAACCATAAAAATTTGCCAAGCTAGGATGTAACTCAAGCACGTTGAGGCTACAGTGATTAGAAAAGGAAATTGGAATATTGTGTGGCTGTAATCTATTGTTTGACATCCAGTGCCTGCTCCTGTGTAATTTACTTGCCTCTTTTGGTCACCTGACTGAAGACATTAACTGGGCCACAGGGTAAGCCAGGAAATTCAGCTCTTGGCTTTCCAAGTCCGCAGCTCAGTTGTTTCCCCTTTCCCCTTCCCCCTCTCTCTTTCTTCACAGCTGGTCAGCACATGCACAGTAATTGCTTAGGCCAGGTAGGACAGATTTGGAAAGATACATATAGAGCACATGCAAATCTGCAGTAAATTTTTGAAATGCAGCAACAGGGTGAAATTAATGTAAAGCAAGATTTCTTTTATGTTTAAAGTTTCTAAAACTTATAAAAAAGAGAGACAACAAATTCACTTAATAACCTTTCCTTTTGTCTGCTACTACTAACTGAGAGGTTCTGGGACTTTGCCAAAATATTACACATTGCTCAAGAAGATTACAAAGAAATCCCAGACATGCACTGGAGAGTTATTAAATTTAACATTTCTAAAAGATACTTTCAACAGCTAAATACTTGTTAGAGCATTGTTTTCCTCAACTTTCAAAAGTTGCCACAACTCAGTCACAGATAAGAACTTCCAGCTTTTTAATTGGTATATAAATTGAGTTTAAAACCAAATCCACTACATTTCCTGTGGTAAAGGAAACACAGACTCTTCAGTTTGGTTTGTCCCTAATTTGAAAATCATGTTCTCAGGAAATCCTGCGTAATTTTTTTACATAAACAGGAAAACTATTTATTTGCTTGGGGCTCTGTTTGTGTGGGCATGGGGGTGAGTAGAAATAGTGTAGATTCTGGAACTCATGTGTAAATGAATATATTTCAGAATAAAGAAAAATATATTCCAAATAAAGTGATTTTCTCTCTGATCATGGATGGGCTAGTAGGAAGGGGTTTAAAATACTTTATGTTCTCCTTTACTATTTCTTACTATTTCTCTGAATTTCAGTAATGAGGGCAATTAAAAATAAAAAGATGACAAATTTGTAGGGAAGGTGTCTTTTTATTCCTTTCCAGGTGTTCTTGCCTTGTCTGCAAAGTTTTTTTTTTTGTCATCTGGAAATGAATGATTTGTAAAAGCAATTGTAAAATTGCTGCAGGATTTCAGCCCTCACATCCTTCTCTTCTCTAACCCCCTCAAGGCCCTAAATTTACTTTTGCCATTTGTAGCAGTTCAGTTGAGGGTTGAACTTCCCCTCCTACTTCTTGTGAGCTTTCCTGATTTCACTTACTGTTTGAACAAGATGTATCGGATATTATTTTCTCTGGGTTAGTATGAACTCTACACTTCACGCAATTGATTTTGTTTTCAGTTAGAAAATAGTGTTACACATTTTGAGTATAAATTGTGCAGTAAGTAGGCTGCTATTTTTTGTGTGGGTGGAAACAATCTGTAGAGTTATTGTGAGAGCTGAACCCTGTTTAGTTATAAAACTTTTGAAAGAAAAGGCCAGAGATTTTTAAGGAACTATTTGTGGATTTTTTTTTTTTAAACCAGGTTGCGATTCAAGCTATTATTTAACAAGAGGACTCGACAATCTCACCAAATGCAGAGAAAAATTAAGTATGGGAGCAGGTGCATGCTTGTTTTATTTGGATTTGTTTGTGGCATTTTCTTAAAAGTTTAAAGTTCAGTGTATCGCTCTAACAAACTGTGGTCATGAGCAGTCATAGCTTCAGGGGAAAATTGGAAGCAGTGATAGTCTTAGCAGAAGTTTTAACACTAAAGTTGCTCGGAGAACATAGTTTAAAGTGGAAAATCAGGTTAGTTTCCTCTTTTGTTTTCTCAAAGGTAAACTGTGAGTTAATGTAGTAACAACAAAATGATAGGTATTTCTTTATAGGTTTTTTAATTCAGTGAAACAAACAGATTTTTTCAGTGATCATTATAAGAGGTATTTTAAGAATGTTAACCCAAAATGGTAATTATTAAGTGACTGTATGTTGCCATGAGAAATACTTTGTGTGTTACGTTGCTGCACATAGCAGGACTTGCTGTGGAAGAGAATTCTCAGGAGCATTGAACACAGTTTGACATGTCCACTTGATGAAGTCATACTTATATTAGCTTAACAACAAACATACTTACCTCTTCTAGGTAATCTTGGAGGAGTAAGCAGATTAAGCTACTGCAGATTAGTTCTCCACCACACTTTTTTTTTTCCCTACTGTATTCATTTTATAAGTACATGTATCTGCAAACTTTGATTGCATGCTCCCATTTCTCCTGTGTGATCCAGGAACAGGGCTTGAATTCTGATTGTGAATTCTTGAGACACCAGTTTGAAGGAAGTAGTAGTCATTCCTTTTCATATATATGGGCAATGCCAGGTTGCCTTTTTTTTTCTCTTTCAAACAAAATTTTAAATGCTCCATAGTGTGATTTTTGTAGCTATTTCTATTTTTTTTTGAAGTTGATAGTTATTTTCATGGATAATCTTGGTGGGAGCAGGATGCATATACAAATGTGAATTTTATTCAGAACCCTTGGATATAAATCTGGAAGTAGAGCTAGTTACCTTCTGCATGTATTTCATTTGGTTTTAAGCCTTGTGGGCAAATGTGGGCTATACCCATGTTGTCTTTTTATAGGGAAATGTTAGGACTTGCAGGGAGAAAAGTAAAAAGCATGTGTCCAAATAATTTGTTGTGAAGAACTGAAAAGCCTTTACAATTCCTTTAATCAAAAATATCAGAAGAGGGAAAAAATTTGTAGGCTACTGCTGCCATGTGTGTTTGTAGTTTACAGCTGTGAGTCTAGTGTAGGTGTTATTAAAGGATGTTTTCCAGAAAATAAGGGATAGGAATCCCTCAAACTCTTCTCAGTTTAACCTTTTTTATTTATACCTTGTGGGCATTTTTAACAACTTATCTATGCAGTTCTTTATCACCAACACTATTCCTCTGCTAGCAAAATCTGCTATTGCCAAATTTTTGAATACTGACTTTTTAGATGGGATAACAAACTATGTTTGCTTCTCACCTTTTGGCCACTGATAATTATGTCTTTCTTGTGCAAATTAGTTAAGCTGTAGCTACTGAATAGCAGCTGTTTTCTGACTTAGCCTTAGATCAGGTGGGAAGGCTGTGAATTGTGGTGTTATAATTGTTTAGAGTTGCTGTGTTTTTAATAGTATGTTTATAAAGGTCTTAATAGATCTAAAGAACATACTTTACAAGGATTTTATTCTGTTTATACATAGTGATATTTCTTTTTTTTATATTCCTTCACTTTCACTTTTATTTCTAATCCTATCTTTCAGCAACCATTGAAAAATAACTACTTTAAACAGGTGTTGCCATGTATGTGGGGTTTTTTTCAAAACAAGGGGAAGATGATAGTCTGTGAGAAGTAAAAGTTTGATCCACCTCTCAAAATCTGATGTAAATCTTCCCTCAGACTTCATGGGGTGGTGAAGTAAGACCAGGACCCTAATTCTTTCAAGAACTGCAGAGCTTCCTATCTCGGAAGACTTCTGAAGTGAAAGTCTTCTTCGTATTTATTCCATTCATCATCATGCTCTTCAGTTTATGACTCTGGCCAATGAATTCAAGATCAACTACTTGAAATAGCAAGTCTCCTATGTATTTTCCAAGATTTATGCTTCATACATCAGCAGATTTTTTTTCTAGAAAATAATAGAAGAGAAACCAAACCCTCATATTTATTTCACATTTAAAATGCAATTTTCTTTGTTGTATCTGCTTTGATGACCTCTTTACCTAGAACCATGGGTGGAAAAACAGACTTAAAAGAAAAAAAGTTAAATAAAATTAATTTCTTCAGTGATAAAAACATTATAGTATCACATTTTCACTGGCAAAACTCTGGGGTTTTATTTGCAACAAAATTGGCAGAAACAACTGCAGGCAATTACAGGCTTCAATTCATCAAGGTACCTAAGCATATGTCTACCTTTAATTGAGTGAATAGTCATTTGACTTCAGGGGATTATTCATGTTCATAAAATTAGACATATGCTTAAGTAACTTGGTGAATCAAGGCAATAGTGACTTAATAGAATAGTGAAGACAGAGCAAGTCTGTAACCTACTGTAACCTGCACTGTAGTGTTCTTTGATTGCTCTGGTTGTTCAATAATAGTTCTTATTGAGTGCATTTTCTGTTCCTTAATAAATTATCCAGGCTTGGTAACTGTATAGTTGTGTGTTCATCTTCTTTGGACAGTACTTTATACCCAAAGAGCAAACAGTCTCTTACAAAAAGGTGAATTGAACCTGTGGAGGGCTGTTATGACTCCTCTCGTGTATGTTAAATATATTTAATAAATCACTGTTTTATTTTACAGGACAGCAGCCCAGGGGCAGGAGTACTGTGCATTTCCTGCCAACTGTTGTTTGTTAAATTTGCTAATTTGATTTAGAGGCATGGTACGTACCATGACCAGTTTGCATCAAAAGACATACTGATTTTTTGTCTGAAGAGTTTTCTTTGCTATGTATTCTTGTAAGTGATTTTGCGTTTTAAGGATGCATTTTAAGGTTAGATAATTCTGCCTCAGACTCTCCTTCAAGTGTTGTATGAGAAGGCTTAACAGATTTGTTTTGGAGGGGCAATGTACTGATACTCAACGTGTTGACCAGAAAGAAGCATAGGGATATGCAGTGGAGAGCAGCTAAGAATTGCCAACTCAGATTACCTGTGGTTTAAAAGAGGGACATCATTTTAGGCAATGGTTTGCAGTAGGGACATTTATGTCAATTGAAAACCTAGGCTTTCATTTTGATGTGCAAGAAGGATGTAATTTTACTCAGTCAACTTTGTTGATACCAAAATAAAACAATTGATAAAGAAAAACCCTAAATTTAACTAACTGGTGTAATCATTGATGCTGCACTTTTTAAACAGAAGCACCTTTTGTCCTGCGAAGAGCTGTGTACTCCTATATGTAGTCAAAACAGAAGTGTTTTCATCGCTTTGATCAAATTAGCCCTTTTTTCATTCAAACTTGACTTGTTCTCTTGTTTCTTTGTTTAGTACATTCTTACTTTTTCCTCAATAAAATTGCAACCAAGTATCTGGTATTACTGCAGTTTATCAGTATAATAAAAAAGAATACCTAAACCACTTCAACTTATATTTATTTTGTTACTTAAGGAACTGAATTGCAGGCTAGTGCTAGGAAACTTATTCTATCATCTGGACTTACAAGTCAGTTCCTTTTTCTCCTGTCATCAGACTAAAATACCTTCTCAGGCATTTGACTGAGTGCATGATTCCTTTTATCATTATGGATAAGTTTTAAAGGAGGAAATTGTGTTGCTGTGATTTGCCACGTTTCTGTGGCATTCTGCAAAAATCCGCGTATTTATAAAAACTAGGAAAACAGAGGAATTATGATTAATGCTTTTGAGAACTCACAGTAGTATTAATTAAAGCTACATAAAACAGGCTTACGAAACAATGAAGATTGGCTATGGGAAAGGGACTTTTTGTTATTCTAAAAAATGCAAGTAGAAAGCAAGAAATACCTGTATGTGGAAGGAAGTATATCCAGTTTGTCAGATGACCTTTGATGAGCTCATCAAACTGAAGAATTTGGCACTTTCATTTCTGTTTATTGGATAATGGGAACATATAACAACGATAATGAAGGTAACGTGATCCAGGTGTACAGGAAGGAGCAAATGAATAGAAAAGGGATGAGATTTACATATCGGATGTAGATAAAGTATGTATAATACCTCTTATTGCCTTGGTTCCTTTCACTTATCACATCTTGCTATCATTCCAAAAAAACCCAACTGGTCAGAGTGCTATGGAGGTGCATAATGGACATAAAATTAAGCAGCTGCAGTTCTTTTGTGAGAAATAAAATCAAACAAAAGACATCATTTTATTGGTTAGAGCAAGCTTAAAATGTTGATACTCTTTTAGGTATTGGCAAAATATTTTCTCCAAAGCCTCCGCATAATTAGGACAAATAGAAGTAACTGCTTGATTGGGAATTATTTTCTTATCCCACTGACATACCAGGACATGAATAAGAAGTGGTTAGTGAACATTTGATATGTAGCCTATTGGAACCTTAAAGCAGGTATGTGATTCTAAAATACATTTTTAAAACTGCTGCTTGCATGTATGGATGAGACTTAAAAAGTTTCTTTTTCCCTTGCTGTACCTTATCCAATACCTTGTTCCGTTTCAGATGAAGTGTTGCTGTCTCTCTGCTTTTGAAGTTCTTTTGCTTTAGTAGAGTGATGGTTATGTGATCCTGTTACACTACTAATTTAAGATATTGAGGGATATATACTGCAAGGCCAACACTGCCTTGTTAAAAGAAAAAACTGGGAAATGAGGCTCGCAAGTTGCACTTTGAAGGACACGTGTAAAACCATATTGTCCTCTATTTATAGTCATGTCTAAACCAGAATTGCATGTAAAGAAAGATTTGCTGGAAAGTTCCTTTGCTTTGTAGGCTCCTCGAGGAGCAAGGCTAAGTCTGGCTCATTTCTCCTCAAGTAGTATACGTGACAGTTGATGGAGATTAATTCTTTCTTTATTCATAAATCTGGACCTGAACTGGGGCAAGGCTAGTTGGAATGAAATACTGAAATGCAAGCAAAATCATAGAAAGTGTAAGTGATAAACAGTTCTTACTCACTGGAGGAAGACTTAAAGGCTCTTCTGGAAGACATGAGCAAATAAATAACTTTTTCTGTTTTTAAATGTGTTTCGTAACACAGTTATTTTTTGGATAAACAGAGAATGAAGAAAAGAAGCAGCAAACAGAAAGAAAGAATAGGAAAATCTGAATTACAAGAGTGCCATGTTTAATAGTATAATTAGAAAAGCAAACCGTCCATACACAGAAAAAGAATTCCTTCATACAGGAAGGGTCTCTTGAATCATTTATGGTTTTGCTATGTCTTTCATTATTTAACTTTCGATTGTTCTTGCAAGTAGTAATTTAAATGGTTCTGAATTATAACATGTATCCCAGTGGGAAGAAAGCTGGGACTATGAAAGTGCCACAAATACTCAAGCTTTTTCTTTAAATGCCAGGAATCAAAACCTAGTATATTAGATAGATCCCATTGGAAACAGGTGCTTCCTCAAGTTTTATTAACTATATATGTAAAAGTAAAAAGAGCAGTTGAAGTTATGCAGTACTGATAGATTCACAACCATGAGAGATTTCTGAAGGAAGAGATTGTTTCTGTATGATATATAGTACATACTAATTTTTTTAACCGGCAAAAGAAGGAGGCTCATTGGTTAATGCTTTAGAGCCATTTAAACCATTTAGAGCTTTAGAGCATGATGGCATCTGCCAGCTGGAGCATTCCACACAGTGGAATTCCTGGGGTGCTTAGTCAGAAGTATGTGTCAAGTACAGAATAATGACTTTGCTAACTTCCGGTGTGATTCTTGTGTTACATAAGAGTTGTAAGAAAATTCTCTGTCTAGGTGGAGCGAGACTGCAAGTTGTAAAGACTTAATTTGATCCCTTAACAAAAAGTAAGCCTTGTGTGGCCTTTTTTCTTAAGGCTTCAAAACTCACTTTTCATTATATCTCAGAGTAAAATAATGGTTTCAGACACTATAAATTTCTAAAGTGAACTTGTTGACTGACCACATACAATATGGCAGAGGGATATGTTAGTGTGATGTCAGGACAGAAACAACTACTGTCTGTTTAAACTGGAGAAGAAAATGGAGAAGATGGCTCAGGTAAAGAGAAGTACATAGCTGGAGAAAATGAGAAATGTTGGAATAATATATCTAGACACACTAAACAATGTTGGACATCTTTATAGAAGAGTAGCAGTTATATATTACGTATTTTCAACAGTATTAGTTTCTTAATCAACAAATATGCGTAGACTGAATTTGTCATTGACTTCTATAGAACAGTTTCATTTCACAGATAGAGCTTGAGGGGTAAACTAACCTAGAACTTCACATTAAATTTTGTTCTATTCATTCATAAGTCAAATAGAATAGGGAAATTCAAAGCTATTTTTGAGAAACAAGAATATTTTTCTAAAAAGAAAAACCATAGAGCTTTTGTTTGTCAAATTTTCAACTTGAAAAGACTAATTTAAACCAAATTAAACTGAAGGAAGGCTTGTGGACTAAAACTTCTGAATGTGGGGTTTCAGCCTGGAGTGTATTTTTTCATGGCTGGATTACAGACTTCAGAAAAATGAGTTTTGAAGAAAGGTTATTGAAGTCCTTCAAGGCAGTGAAAGTACGGTGTTTTATAAGACATGGTATCTGTTTCTCTGTGTGGCTAATAAAAAAAAAATGTATTGCATGGAACTGGCATTTATCAAAAGTTATTTGACAACCATAAATTTCCTATATTTTGGATTAATGATTTATATATTTTTTTCATTTAAAATCAATTTTCAAGTCTAATTTCCTTTTTTAAAACAGTGCTAACCAAAAGTTCTTTGGTCCTTGATTGTTTAGATATTGCTTGGTTCTTAAGTCAGGCTGACTTTGTTCAAAGTTGTGCAAGCTTTTCTCAAAGTCGCTTACCCATGTTCTGGATGTCTGGTTGGTGTTGTCAGCCCTGGAAGTGTACATACATCAGTTGTGGCAGTATTCATATTCTTATGCTTGCACTTGGGGTGTACCACCCTAATACTGGGAAGTTCTAACAGGTGGATAAGGTTATCCAAGTGTATGTTTGCTTGGTTTACCAAAAGTTGAGTGCAACACTGGCAGAGATGTGCTTTTTCTTCCACTGGAGTTAGTTTGTGCACCTGTATGAGCACTTCCAAGAGTGCTGGTCTTAGTGAGAGTATGTTTTCAAGAACTACAGATTTTGGCCATGTGACTCTGAAAATGAGTAACTGTAAAAAATAGTTTAGTTTATTAAGTTTATGAACAGAAAAAAATTACTTCTGGCCTCTTTTCCTGAGTCACTCAACAGGTTAAGGACATAAGGACTGTATTCCCTGCACTCAGTGCATAAAGACATTACAGGTGGTGTAAAGATATAAAGGAAGATGTTTTTGCAATAAGTTGGTGGTTGAAAAGGTACAATCAAAAGTGATTTAAAAAAGCATCCTTATGTATCTAAACTTATGGGCGTACTTAAATTGATTCACATAAATTCTTACTGAAGACAATGAGACTTAAAGTATTTTCAGCTGGAAGAGACCTACTTTGGTTTAAGTATTGCACAGAACAGAAATAGATCTAAGAATTTATTTAAGTAGTTTTTTTACTCTGGACAGTGGGGTGGGATTCACACTAATCTTGTTAAGACAGATAAAATGCATGAGAATTCAGTAAAGATCTAAAGAAGTGTTTTTGAAGGAATTCTTAAAAGCAAAGAAATCACATTTTGTTTCAAACACAGTGTGAATACTCAAAATATAAGCCTGTTAGATGATGTCCAGCTAAATTAATCACAAGTTTGCAAAGCTCTAGAAACTGTTCACATAGGTTCACCTGGAAATATTCGAATATCAGTAAACAGACATGAGAATCTATGTGAGAAAAATCTATGTGAAGTTAAATAGTACTTATCAACAGAGAAATAACCCTTGTTTCTAAGGCCAAAGACATTTTCCTTTCCACAGGATCACTGTACTGACTATTTTTGGATTTTAAGACAGGTTGCTCTAATTTTTGGTATTGCTGTATCACTAGGGAATGTTTCTGTAGTGGCAGCTAGACTACAGTCAGTACTTGTCCTGAAAGTTAGCTCAGGGTCTCTGTACTTTATCTCCAGTTTGTTCTGTATCTTTCACTGTTTGTGCAGTATCTTTCATTTCTCCTGGTCATAGTTCTTTAGTTACAGGAAAAAGGACAAAATAAATTTAGACCTTAGTAAGTGGAGGTTCACATTTTGCTGTGGTAACCATAATACACCTGCTTGCTCCCAAGAAACACGTGTCACAAGCTGTTCTGATTTTGCTTCTGTATCGTTCTCCTTAGCTGATGTATATTCATCTCTTGTAGAAAGTTCTGATCATATGATACATTGTTGAGATTCTTAAATAGAACATAGTTTATGCTGGAGTTTTTGGAGTAGTTAGAATTACAAAGTGGTGTTTGGAGTTCTCTGGAAGGATGACTCAGCTTCATTTACAACCTGGTCAACATCTCTTTCCTTTACTGTGTCATTTTCTTAGATATATGAAAAGTGGCATATCTTATTTAGATGTGGTATCTCTGGTTTAACAGTTTGGCATAGACCCAAAATAACAACCTGAGTAATTACTGATAAAAGTTGTTGTGAATTTTGCTTAAATTTGGCATTTCCACGCTAAAAAAAAAAAAAAAAAAAAAAAAAAGGACAAATAAGACTATTTTAGATTACACTTTCCATTTGTTTTTTATACAGATGGGATTAATTGCTGCATGATGTCTCTGAAGTTGAAAGCAAGTGCATTTCTGTAGTTCATTTTGTGCTGGAGAGACATAAATGGTTGTTAGTGCCCTGTATTTATTACCTAATACTGGATTGGAATCTGCTGTTGTACATATCATACTCAATCGTGTCTACATCTCACGAAGTGGTTCATAGGCAGCATAACCAGAATAACCCGTGCATTTGAACACTAGAAGAAACAATGTTGTATTTGGCATACTATAATACTTTGAGTACACTGGCAGGATACTTCAGTCTAGAGAGCTTCCTTTAAATCAGCAACTTTAACTCTTTTTTTTAGCCTATTTTGGTAACATCTGTGTTTAAAAAATTGAATCCTTCTTATGAAGTCGTTTTTGCAGAGTTCTCTGGAAGAGTGACTTGGCATCATTCACATCCTGGTCAGCATCTTTTTCCCTGCTATGACATTTGCCTGAGTGTGTGAAAAATTTCCCACTTTATTTGGTTGCATAACATGAGTCCTAATTTGGTGCTGACTTGAGCTTTCTATGCATACACCCTTTTGAGCTTGTTTTTCTTCCTGGAAAGCTAAAGCCTGGGCCAAGTATACCAGTTTTACAGTCTTTTGCAGCAACTCTTACTCTAAAGATAATGTGTCAGTGCCAGTATAATTAAGTGTGGGTCACTCTTCTCTAGGCAATGGAAGCATTTTCCTTTGACACATGTGCATCTTCTTCACTCTGCATCCTTAAAATGACCCACTACCATCCTGTCAGGGAAGAGCTACCTGCTTTTAAGATCTTTCTAGCATTTCATATCTTCCATTGAATGGTCTTATGATCCACAAAGGATGCAATGAGTTAAGTCCAAAGACCATATTCATGTATGTATATTTTTCATCTTGCTGTGCTTTTAAGGAATATGTTTCTACAAATGATGATTAGCCCAGAAAATCTTTTACACTGTTTTTTCACATGGGGTGTCAGTTTGGATTGAGGATTTTCATAGGGAGTTGATAGATAAGTAGAAATTAAGTGGGACTCACAATTTTGCTATTTCGCATAGCCCCTGTTGAATGTAAATGAAACATTTATTGGGACCACTGAGCAGCCCACAGACGCTTTTCAATCTTACTCTCATGAAATATGGTATATACCTGGTATTGACCCACCCAGTGCATATGGGACATGTAAATTTGAGTAGGACTCGGTTCTTTTGCTTATTTTGTCACATTAGGGATGGAATTGTTTTTTAGTTGTCATTTTGACATGTGATTTGTGTTTGTTATCCTTTAAAGACAAAGAATTTTCCCATGATGGTTTTTATTCTTTAGAGTAAGTAAATACAGTAAATTTGGCCTTGAAGTAGATATTGCATTCTTTTGATGCTAAGAGTCTTTGGCTGGTTTTTTTATATAAGAGATTCAGTTAAAATGTATTTCTGCAGTTTTTAAATTTATGAGTTCTAAGGTCACTTGCAGGCAAATAAGAAAATTATTACAATGAGAAAATTCCATTCTTTTTATTTGTTTTGTAGTCTCAGAAACGCCCATAAGATGTATGAAAAGACATGACTTTTAATCCTTTATAAAACTACTGTTCACTGTGGAAAAATTACAACTGTGAACTCTAGACAAATAGTGACACACAATGAAAGTGCTGTAGGGTGACACTGAAACCAGATTGTGGTTCTTGTAAACCTCTTTTTTTTCGTTTTCCCCCCCTCTATTTTCTTTCTCTCTTTTGTGCAACCTGTCATCTTTATTTATACTAAGAAATGAGGGATATTTTTATCTCCCTAATAAAAAGTGTGTTATTACTACATTGTTGAAATAAAATTCTTAGTGCAGAATGGTACATTATATTCCGCACCAAGACAACATAGAGTGTGCAAGGGACACACTGCAAAGAACGTTTAGTTTTACAATGTACACAGTGATGCTCTCAGTTGCTTGATTTTTTCGGGGCATGGTGTTGTAAATGTCAAGAGTCTTTGAAACATATGAAGCAGATGTTCTACTGCCAAAGTGTAGCATTTGAACTCAAAATGAAACAGTTCCCTTAAACCTTGACATTAAGTCTTAACAGTTTTACTTCCCAATTGGATGTGGTATGAAGAAGATAAATAATAGAACTGTAGCAGGATAAAATATTTATTCTCCCATGAGATGGGGAAGAAAAACATGTTTAGCATTTACTTTGCAATTTTATTTGTTCTGGCTCGTTTCCCTCTTATACTCACATATATACATTTCCAGGCACATGTTAAAAGCAGTAACTAGGGCTTGGCTCAGGCCCGGTGTCCTTCCTTTCCCCTTCCCTTTCAGTCTGAGTTTCTCTCACAGCTTCCCTTAAACTGCCTCTTTGTCCCCATGTTCCTTCTGGGAAGCATTAATCAAAATGTTTTCACTTGTCCAAAATCTGTTATGCTTAATCAAAGTGATCAATTTCTATGGAAGGCAGTGTTGGCCTTTTCAAATAGGAGTGCCATAATTAAACACCCCAATAAAAAAGGCTTGAATTTCCCAGGTTCTCAGTACATGCTTCTCCCACTGTCCTTAGGAACAGTGTGAGCGAGAAGAGGTCACTGCAAGGAAAATATTTCAATTAGGTGTCCACCTTCACTTTGGAAATGTCAGTCTCAATATGTTGTGTTGTGAACATCGTCTCATGAGGAACGTTTCTGTCTGACATGTTAGTTATTCTACTGGCTTAATCCACATATCTCATCCTCTTTCCATTAGTGTTGTGTGCTTTGCTGCTTGACTGACAGCGTCATGTTATAAATACTCAAAAGCACGTAACAAACTTCTTAGGTCCTGTCACTCATCCTTCTATTATGAAACCTATGGCACTAGTTTTGTGCCCTTTTCCACACACTATACTCCTGCTTTATTCTGTGCTTTCTGATCAGAGATGCTCTTCTCCCACGCCTCCCTTAAAGTGAGTCTATCCACAAATCCTATTCTTGGGCAATGTTGGAGGAAGATCTGGATCTGGGCTGCAATGCCTTTTCTCTAAGCTAACAGCAATCGTCCTTCCTGTGGCCGTTTCTCTTTTTCTGTGAATCCATACAATGGGGAAGCATACAGGCTTGCAAGAGTAGAAGGGAAATTTAGTGGATAGTGGGGTTTTTTGTTTTCTTTCAGTACTCAGAAAAAGTGGCATGGACAATAAGGATATTATTATTCCTGTAGTGATGAAGAAATAACCTCTAAGAAAAAAGTGGAATTTTGGTCAATAAGCACATTCTTACACACACACACACACACACACACATATATATAAAATTATAAATCTACACTGATAGATAAATTGATAAATTATCTGTTCTTACTAAACTTTCCCTGTCATTCCAATTAGACAGCAGAAAATACTCCTTGACTTTCTTGAGGAAGAGGTTGATAAAAGATACCAATTAAAGCATCCAATTTAATGTGTAAAGTAATGGTTAAAAGGGTGATCACTCTGTAAGCTTTATACAGATACATGTGCTTGAATGCAATGTGTTCTCTTCTGAAGAAAATTCGGTATGAACATCATTAGTGTGGTACAGTATGTCTAGTATTTGTTGATTATGGGTGTGATGTTTTTGTTCTATAATAAGGTCTGTGTAGCAAAGTTGGCAAGAAATCTGTACCATATACTTGAGTAGGTCTTGGAGCCAGAATGTACAAGTGCACTTTCAGTGGTAACCTTATAAAGCAATGCTTTTAAGTGAGGAGCAGTACTTAACATGGCCTCTATTAACAACTTGTACTGTGATTCTGTATTGCTTGTTGAATTAGGGTTTCATCTGCTGTTCTGTCTTTTAATAATCTGTCTGCTTTGTTTGGCTTCCAGCTGTAACCTTGTTTAGGAAGCAGATTATTTCTGTAGCAGCTGCAAAGTAACAAATGTTTTCTTCAGTTCATCCTCTGTTTAGCCCGTTATAGAATAAAAAGCTTTATCTGTCACCCTTCTGAAGGCTTAGTTTGCTAAGCCTTTGTGATACTTTACAATCTGTCTAGGAAGGTCTTCCAAGGGGGTAACAGCTTATTCAACATACACTGTTATAGGGGTGGAGTAGTGCTGTGGAATTGTGATCAAACTTCTCGGTTTCTGTATTTTCAGTGGCCTTGGAAACAAAATAATAACAAGAATTATACATTTTTTTTTCCCCCTGAGGGTGTAGAATGTAAAGAAATTTGATTTGTCTTATTGAAGGGCAACTTTGTTCTTAGGACCATCACAGTTTAAAGTGAACTGAGGAGATCCATATGCACACACAATGCAGAGTAATTTTTATGTAGTTTTTATATATATGTATATATGTATATGTATTCATACATGCATACATATATATCTATATATATAACCTTGGACATTTGTAGGATTTACATATTACCTATCTGGATGAGGTTAATTCAGAGGCAGTTACTGATAGGATGGTTATAGCTATGCTAGGAGCTACATGTGTATGTATATAAATATACATACACACACATATATATATGTATAGTTTGATATTTTGCTTTAACAATAGTAATTACTTATATCGGTATTGTAACTAACATTATCAAAGTTATCCTTTTTCTATCACTTTCTATCTACATCAAAAGGTTCTACGGAGTAAGTAGATCTCATTATATATTCTATGTAAATAAGGAAGCTGAGACAGAAGTTAAGTAACTTGTCCAAAGTCAGTCACCAGGTAGCAAAAGTCTGATTAGACATACCCAAAAAGTCACCATTTTACTTTGTTTTTCCCCGTGAAGCAGCACTGCATCTCATTTGGTAAGGTCAATATTTAAATAATGATTTTATGTTCCTTATGCTTATTATGGGGGTTGCTTAACCTAAGAGTATGTGCCAGTAGGAGGATATTCAAATACAATCATATTTTCACTATGAGGATGGTCAGTGAAACAAGTTGTCTGGAGAAGTGTTGCAGCCTCCATCCTTGCAGTCTTCCAAAAAAACCTGGTTCAATAAACCCCCAAGCAACCCATTCTGATCACACAGGTGTCCCTGCAGGAGGATAGGCTGGAGGTTTATCGAAGTTTCTTCTAACCTGACTTATCCAATGATCCTACAATCAGAGGTTCATATAAATAAAGCGTTCCCCTCTCCTCAGTTCCGTTGGTCAGTTGGACCAGCAGGAGAAGGGAAAATCACTGCAGAGCATCCCTGTTATTATTCTGGTCATACCATTTCATAGGGAAGGCAATGCCAGCAGCAGTGGCTGATTATAGTAATGTTTCACAAATCGGTGCTGAGTGGCAAAGGCAGCAAAATTATGTGCACCACCAAAGAGTTAGGAGTGAGGAGCAGGCAGGAATACTGAACAAGTGAGGAACAAGAAGCAGAAAGACCACAGTCTCCCCACCCTTCTGTAGTATAAGGAGGGTCACCATTCGTGTTGTTCTCTTGAAACAGTGACATCTGCTATGGCTCTGCCTGTAAACATATAGCAGCTGTGGTCTGAGAAAAACTGCCCAAAACTCTTCAAGATTGTTTTTAAAGTAAAGTTTTAGCCTTTACTGTTTCCATGACAATGCTTCAGTCATACATTTTTGAATAGAGAATTTATAGGGAGCAAATGGGAAATAAGAATGTGACTCCAGCTTTTTGGAAAAAAAGGGACAATAAAGATCAGGAGTTACTTGAGGTGTGAGCCAAACCCCTGCACCAGCATAATTGTGATTTAGTTGTGCATCTTGGCTCAGTTTGCAATGGTGTGAAAGCCGTTAGTGTAGCAGAGGTGAATGCTGCACGCCTTCTGTGCCTCAGCTCTGCAGTGAGAAAAGGCTGCAGGTTGTATGGGACAGATCTCTACAGCTTTAAACTGCAGGTAGGGGAGCAGGGTGGAGCAGAGAGAAGAGAATTGCAACCCTATTTTTCACAAGCTAAAATTACTGAAGTAATATTTCTCTTTGATTCTACTTTTCCCATTACTTAGCATATTTTGCCATATGAATAAAATTGAAATGGGAGTTTGTTTCAGAAGGAAAACTTTTAACTCTGAAAAAGTAAAAATCACAAATGTTTTAAATTACTGCAACTTTTGATTTCAATTTTGTCTAAAATGTATCTTATTCTTTGAAATTGTGTGTTATAGTGAGTGTTGCTGTTGACAAATAAACATTTTCTGCACTGAAAAAGATTCAGTCCTAGAAGTATCCTGATGCATCTGCCTTTGAATATATGTATCAAATGGCACCTCAGCATAGGTGTCCACTATACCCCTAAGCATAGGTGCAGAAATAGAGAATAAACTAGGATTAGCAGAGAAAAACCCTACCCAACTTGATGAACATAACTCCTAATAATGATGTTTAAAAAAAAAGCAAAGGTCAGCTGCTTTTCAGCCGTTGTAGCATTTTTCTCTCAGCTTAATCTCTCATATGTTCAAATGTATCTTTTTTCTTTTCAGTTTAATTACTGTTTTACAAGTGCAACGAACTTATCTAGTACAGCTTAGTATATTTCAAACAGAGTTAGTATAGAACTGTAGTAGTATAGATCCAATTTCTGAAAACTTATGGTAAACAGTTATGAAAAAGAAGGAAGGTAGAGTTTGAAAGCAAAAGTACATTTTTTAAAGAAAACCTGACAGCCTCTAGGACTTGGCTAGAAGTTGTTGATTCACTGGAGCTCAGCAGGATGCACCCACAATGGGGCAACAGGAAGTTCAGTTCCCAAACAGCTTAAGTCCTAGACTTCCCTGAACAGGAATGTCCAATTTTCTGAACTGTATGTGTTTCTTATGTTGAGGACTACTATCTTCTAGGGACTTACAGGCTTTCCTCTGGAGACATCAGATTGGACATCAGCTTTTCAATCCATTAGGAGTGACTGTGTAAAGTTGCAACCTAAGCAATTACTGTTCTCAAAGCAGTTATTTTTTTTCTCTGGGTAGCTTGTTCAATGTTTTCCCAATATACTTTATTATTTCCAGTAGACTTCCTGTTCTTGTTTCTCATAGCTTGCCCCTTTTCTTAAATGCATTTTCCTATTTTTTTTTGTCCTGTTTGGACTCCATTGTGTTTTGAAATATATTTAGGACACATGAATTTTCTCTTTACTGTCATTTTCCATAATTTTATTAGATTTTGTACAAAAGTGCAAGGCCTTCAGCTGCTGACCTGGTGGAAAATTCAGAGATGTGGAAGATCCAAACATCATTAAAGTCCTTCTGTCTCAAATTAAAGAGTCCCATGCAAGTTTTGTACTCTCATAAATAAAGACCTGTGAATTTGCATATAGATATGCAAATTCTATATGCAAAAAAATGCATATAGACTTCATCCAGACTGTGCAGCCTCGTGCAATTTATTAAGGATGCTGTATTGCAAGATGAAATAAAATGTGAACCTGAACTCTGAATTCATCTGACAGAGTTGTATGACCCAGGTGTTTTAGGAACAGCTAAATTTGTCAGCAGTCAAGCCAGCAATGATATCTAGTGACATCTGTGTAGTTACAGCAGACAACAGAGTGAATTTCAAAACCATGGAAATGTTGGAAGCTTCGATATGAAAATGTTAAATTTAAACCAGAATATTTATTGAAGAGTATAGAAACTATACTGTTTAAACAGGAAGGGAAAAGAGCCCGAGATGAACATTTATCAGGCTCTTCAGAGAGTAATATTTTGTGGGAGAACATTATATAACTGCACTGTAAAATCCTAAGGACTGCAGAGGGCTTGTCCAGGTCCTTGGAACTGGTTCCACATAATACCATAGCATAATTCTGTATACTGAAAATGCTGCTAAGTCCTTTCTCTACAATTCTAATAGAAAACAGTAAAGCTCACAGTTTTGGTAGTGGATAGGAGTGACTATTGCACTAGATTTTCAATTACTTTTATAAGAGAGTATGCTTTTCTTGAAATACATCTTGTTACATATTTGTATTCTCAATAGCCAGGTAAACCTCTAAATACAGCTCATAAACAATTAATTTTATCTGAAGTAGGAATTCCATTGTCACAGTCCTGATTGAATTGATTTAGACAGGCAATCAAGTCTGACTTTTTAATCTCAGAGCCAGCTTTATGTTCTACCAGGAGGGAAGTATACAGTGGTGAAATCATTCATGATAACTCATTTGAGCCTCATAGGGAGAGTATGCGTATGTATTTCCAGTCCATGCTGAAGTTATTGTCATAAATAGTGTTTCATGATACAGAAAGGAGTTCATAAAATGATGTTGATATTTTTGTGATTGATGAAATGTGTGTATCAAAGCTAGTTCATTATTAAATGTGACAGGTAAACTTTTGTTAAGGTGGTGAGTATATAAATGTCATAATTTGATCCAGTAGCCTAATTATATTTCAAAAATCTTTTGAGTCTTTACAAAAGTTTTGATAGCTATACAAAAATCACTGTCATGGATGTATTTATCATCAAGATTTGATGATAATCTACAAATCTGAAGATAACTTGTGACATGAGATGTCTTGGCTTCTGTGGCAGTTCTGGGTCTTGCTTATGAGTCGTATCGTGCTGATTGTGTGAGTTACTGGGCATCTGACCCATAGTGAATGAACTAACTTGTTTTTCAGAGCAAATAATGAGAAAAGAATGTGTAAAGGGTGTTTCAAACTCCAATTTGTATGTCTAGGCTTTTGTTTATTCAAGAACTGTAATATTTTACTTTGACAGATTTCATTTGATTCAATTTACTGCTGGATTTTCTCCAGTGATACAGGAACTAACCTAAAAGAGGATCTGCCTTTCTCTTGAAATACAGTCATGAGGCTATTTTGTAACAATGTTACTGGGAACCATGGAAGCAGTACGTGTGAATGGAATTATACAGAGGAAAGACTCATGCACATAGGTAAATTTTGCTACTCACTTTTGCTCATCTGTGACTTTCTGTATTCAGCATCACAGAATCACAGAATCAACTAGGTTGGAAAAGACCTCCAAGATCGAGTCCAACCTTTGACCAAACACCACCTTGTCAACTAGACCATGGCACTAAGTGTCACATTCAGTTTTTTCTTAAACACTTCCAGGGATGGGGACTCCACCACCTCCCTGGGCAGCCCATTTCAATGCCCAATCACTTCTTCTGTGAAAAAATTCCTTCTCATGTCCCTTGCACAGCTCTTTTCATTTCCATTGCAGACTGCAGCTCCATAGAGCTGTTTTATTCTATGTCAAGCAACTGACACTTCTTCCATATCCTCCACATCTTCCATATCCTTTTCCTATGAGAAAAAACATTTGGAACATTTTTCCATCAAGGTTGGTGTACCTGTAAACTTCAGTGGCCTCAAAGCTGGCTGGTACTTCCATCATGAATAAAGAGGATCAGAAATCCAGCTCTGAGTCTCATCCCCTACTTTTTAAATTTTTGACTGTAGGTCAAATTGATAAGCCTTTTGAATTCTGAAGGGTAGTTACTGTATGAGAACAAAGTGTAACAGAAAACAATCAAATGTAGCAGATTGAATCTCTTAATTTACTAAGATTAAAACTGTCCCAATATGAAACACACATACACAAATGTGTTGTAAATTCAGGATAATTTGAATAATGAAATTAATCCAAACCAGGAACAGTTGACTCAAATGTTTCTTGTAATTAATGCAAGCAAGACACTGGTAATTAAAAAAAACTACTGCCCACCCCCTAATCTTTCTTCATATGATGAAAATGCAGCAACATTTTCCTTTGACTATTGTTCTGTGTATCTTTTGTGGTGTTTTCCTCCAGTTGACAAACAGGGCATTTGGGCTGATAGATTTTTAGTAACCTTTCTATCTCACACAAAATCATATCACATGGAGACATGGAAAAAGATGATCATTGCAATTGCTTCACATGCTAAGCTTGGCTATACTTTAAAGTGCTGATGGCCGGGATGTGTGGGAAAAGCAGAGTTCAACTGACACAGCCACACTGGCAGAAGCTGCACTGGAAACAGTTGCACTGGAAGTGGAGTTGCTTTCCTGGTGTATAGCTATCTCAGGAACTCAAGTAAACTATACCAGCAAAATAACTTTTCTTACACTGTAAACTCTTGCTCCATCAGAAAAATTGCTTGCATAGCTCTACCATAGCTCCACTGCCTGGAATGTCTTGGACTTGTTTCTTAAGCTGTTGGTAGAAATAAAGTGTTAGGATGTAGATAGCTTCTTTAACTTCTGGGGAAAAACAAAACAAGGAAAAACAAAGGAAAACGAGAGTGATCGGGGTGTTTTCAGTGGTATTGCTGGTTTATACTGTGGCAGTGCCAGAGGCTCCTTCTGGATGAGGATAACAATACCTACCCCAAAGAAACAGAGATTCAAAGTTTACACAAGAAAAATATATTCTTTTTAAGAAAGAAACATTAAGTCTAATGAGACCTTTAATTAATTAATTAATACAATTCTAGGTATATGGCTAATTTCTTCAAGTAACTATGGAAGTCTCCTTTTAACTAAGATTTATATTCTTATACAAAATCTAAAAACATTAGCAGAAACAGATCTTAAAAGAATTTTGAAATTAGCTTTCCTCTAGATTTTTCTTGTCTTCTTGACCACTAAGGGTTTGTAGCTCCATTTATCTTAACGAAAAGAAATAATTCTAGATTTTCAGCCAATTTGGATTGCCACATAAACTGTTGGTTGTGCTTGTTTAAAATAAAAAGATTGTACAGACTTTATCCTGAAGCAGATGAGAGAAGCTGTGTTAGATTAGAAGTCTTTTGCATAGCTGTTCATCAGCCATTTATTTAAACATCTTTTGTTTTACATAGCTTGAAATGGTAATAAGAAATTTGTTTGTTTGTTTGTTTTTCCAGGAAGGTTCCTGAATAGTGAGATTAAATTAATCTCTATGACTACTGATATCCCCCATCCTGGAAATATAGTATCTCCAGAGCTGGGTTGACTGTACCGAGTCTGTGGGGCCTTGTCTTCTGAAGGCCTTATGTTACACTTCTGTAGAGAGAAAGCACACTTTAATTTTAATGCTAGATTTAGCTTCCTACATAAATAATTACTTAAAGAAATAGAATGCATTTCACGTTGCACAATAATGCTATTATGCATTAAGAAAAGCAAATCTGTATTACTGTGTTCCTCTGTGTACTGAAAAGCAAGGTGAAGTGTCAAATTCATCAGTCTGTTTTTCCATGAAGAATGCCAATACAGTAGAACTTGCTTATGTGGATTCTTTTATACCTCAGCCTATTCCTCCTGCATTATTAATTTACAGCACATATATATTTAAAGCCAGCATATATGATCTGTGCAGCAATAATCTATTCTTTCTTTACTGTTTCCTCTGTTGGATGTTTAGTCCTTTATTTTAAACATTTATGATCAAGAGTAACATATTCAGAGCAATAAATAAAAACTAGAGAAGGTGGAAAAAATCTAAAAAGCAAAAAATCTTCCAGGTCCTAATGGCTTTTTAAAAATTATTTAAAGTTTAGGTGTCTTATTTTGCCATCTTTTTATTTTTTAATGTTTTAAAAAACTTTACGTCTGATTATTCCAGTAGTAGGATTATGCAAGATTATGGCATCTGCTTGGACCCTACACATGGTCAGACAACATTAATGGAATCAAGCAAAAGCCAAGCATGGCAAAAACAAGAGAGAAGGTAGTCCTCTGCAGTGACAATGAATTTGATTTTGAGAGTCACACTGAAAATGGAACATGGATTAATGGATTGTGTCTGATCTGAATGCCAATCCAGTGTTACTCTTAGTCATGCAGATCACAGTGGAGCCTTCTCCTCCTGAAAGGAGGAGAACATACACTGCAACTCTCCTCAGTTTTGTGAAGACTAACACTGTGGGCATCTTTAGTATATGACAGGTTTTATGTTCCTTGGGTAACAATACTGTTGTATTTCTCTGTGCATGCCATAGAAACAAGTTTAAGAAATGAGCACCTCTGTCTTCTGTTTAAAAATGTTGTAGGAGTGGAAACAACACAGCCCAGAGATTTACCTGTCTGCAAAAAAAAGGAATGACAATCTAAGCAAAGAGTCTGGCTGTGCTATCCTTAGTTACATTATAGAATGTATAGTCTTAAATGAAATTTTGAAGGTTAAGGTACTACTCTGTTTATATGGTGGTTTCTGAACTGATTGAAAGCTATTTTAACCTAGTTTTCTGCAGTGGGTGCTTTTTTAGCTGTTAGTAAAGTTTTAGCTGGAAAATAAAATAGAGAGCGTGCTTTGAACAGCACCAGCATCATAGTTTTGAATCTAAGATTGAGTGGCATTGACAAAACTGAGGAAGCTTAAATCCCTATGTAATGTACTTATATTTAGTGTAGAATGAGGATCAGATACAGTTTCTCTAATAGGAGGGTGAAACATCAGGTAAATATTTACAATTTCGAACAGTATGTTAACATTTATAACATAATGTTATGTTTTTAGAAGCCTGTTCCTTTGACTGTCTGAGATGAAAGTAGGTATGCTTGAAGAAGGGAGTAGCATTGGTTTTCCTGCCCAGTCAGCAAGAGAAGTCCCCCTTCTATGTTGCTCAATAAAAGCCAATAGTTTCGTTCAAGTTCATCTGGAAAATGTGAAGTTCTAAACCATTTTTTTATTATAGCCTTTTTCACTAGTAACACATAAGTTTACCTTCATCATCTTAATAATTTTCTTTTTTATGCACCTATATTTTGCATGGCCAGTGTTGTAATAAAAAAGAAAATATTAGATTAAGGAGACAATTAGCTTGTGCAAATTGGTTTTATTTAATGAAATGATGTCTTGTTATTGTTTGTTGACTGTAGTAAAGTCAAACCAGTTTTCAATGACTGAAGAGAATCTAGTGCAGAATCCAGTCATGTAGTCTTTATAATATAAGAAGAACAAAGGGACTTGGTAATGCTTCTGAAGGTTCTTCCCAGATATCTTTTTCTTTTTCCATTTGAAAATAATTTAGAATAAGTTTGGTGAATCACAGTGTTACAGCCTTTAATCATAAGCATGCCGTCTGATGCAGACATGGGTGAATGACAATAAAAAAAAAAATCAGTTCTTTGTAATGAATCCATTATCATTCCAGGGGAAACAAAAAAAAGATTCGTTCAACCTTGAATGATATCATAGCATCTGTGGTAAACAGCTAGATTTGGATGATGTGTTACTTTGTGGCATCACTTAGGGCTGTATCATTGTATGTAAACACTTAAAAGAAAAGACCAAGAAAATTACAAAAGGCAAGATTAAAACAGCCATTGTTCTCTGGCTTAAGATCATAAAAGGAAGGAAATTCATAGTTAAGGATCCAAACCTCAAGTATCTGGGCACAATGCAGTGCCAGCCTTAATTTTACATAACCGTACCCTGTTATGAGTAGACATTGGTGGTTTGATCCTGAATGATGAGTTATATTGCTCTTAGCAGCTAAAACCAGAACAATAATTTTATTTTAATGCTTGGCCTTGTTCGGTGAATAGACTTTTTGAATCAGTTATAATTGCTTTCTTTATGTTTTCTTGCCAATTGAAGTAAAACAAATCCTAATAAATAGATTTTTTTTTCAAAAGTTATCCTTAAAACTGTGCTACATAATGTTTTGCTAAAATGGAAATGGGAAATTGTGAAGAAAAGCCAGCGTCACGCTTGGATTTCAGGAATGTTGAAACTTTTGTGGCAAGTTATGTCTATAATCCTGCAGAAGCTTGATTAAAAAAAAAAATCCCCAAACACTTAACTCATGAAGGAAGTAGTTGATAGTACTGTTAACACAGAATAATGAAAGTAGTATGGAGTTTTAAAAGTATCTGCAATTAATTGAACTTCTGTCCTACTTCTCTTAAAAAGTTTTACTCCTCCCTGGTTCTCAGAAATTGTAATGAGGGTAGCAGAAACTCCTTTAACGGATGTCAGACTGTGGATGCAAAATGGAGAGGAGAATAGGCAATAACACAGAATCTTATAAAAGACATTTTAGCCTAAGGACATTGCTTCAAGGATTCCAAAGGGGAAGACTAGCAATTTCCAGTCAAGACAGAGAAAGGCGTTCAGCACTTCAAAAGCCAGAAGTGACCTGCCAAACAGTTAAAGAATAAAAGCTGGTATCTGACAAGGTGAGGCTGACTTGAGAGAGGATGATTGTAGTTTTCTCAATAATTTTAATTCTGTCACTAGCAAGAAACCTCAACAGTATTTAAGTGACTTGCACCCTTTCTGACTTTGTTTCAGATTTGGAGGCATTCATTGGAGAAGAGCTGGGAGTTGAAGAGCCAAAAGCCTAAAATACTGTAGCTTTCTTGCAATAGATGGAGCTCTAGTCAGTTTTGAATGGTAGTTTACATCTTCTCTTGAGTAGAAATTACTAAAGGTATGGGAAATTCACATTGCAGATAAACTAGTATCTTGGGTGTTTCAGTGAAATGGAAACTGCCCTGACCCACAGTCTGAAAAATTACGGCCCATGAGACGAGAGAGCTGAAGTGTTCCATGATAAATCTTTTGCTCGTCAGTATAACTGTGGATATCACTAAAAAAGATTTACACATGAAAAAGAAAAGTATAGAGACAGAGGCACAAAGAAGACTGCTTTGTGAATATGAATGATAGTGCTACACTGAACAGCATAGATAATAGCTATGTAGAATGATAGTTCCATGGTAGACCCACAGTGCAGTTCAGCCATCAAAATGTTGCCTCAGATAATTGCTGAATGTTGGAATTTCATGTCTGGGATTTAGTAGTCCCTTCTCTCTCCTAGTTCTGTAATCTATTTAATGATGCATTGGTTGGGATTGTCTCTTACTGAAGGGAAACTGCCCCCTTTTTCATCTCAGTGCCCATCCTTGGATTCTTCAAATATTCTCTGACATATATATGTGATGCTCTGTCTATGAGAATGTCTCTGAGTTCCAGTACTGGGGATTTCTCTCTGATTTTTTGATGCAATCTCTTTCATCCATATTGGAGTATTCTTTTTTCTGTTGTTGTGACAGACCTGCATATTATGGAATCTCTTTCTGTTGGTTTTTGTCTTGGTTATTTTGGGGGTGGTGGTGGTTTGGTTTTGTGTTTTATTGGCATAGTTACTGTAAGGTGCTTTTACCATGAAGCACCTGCTTGTAATCCACATGCATGTCAGACCAGAGTCCTGTGTCTGCAGTGGCACTGGGCTAAGCACATAAAGCTCTACAGGTACTTCACTAAGATATGTCACTGTATGAACTTTTCTGCGGTGTAATGTGGGAAAACTTTTCATCCACGGGCCACTATACAAAAATGTTTTTAACTTGACTAATTAAACCACATTCATGGATTTTGTAAAAGCCAGTAGCAAGGCATGGATCCAAGTTTAGATGATGATGTTTTCCATCTGTTAGCATGAATGCAACTCTCATTTTAGGAAGAGCAGATAATTCAGGGCATGACATGCAGTGAAAAAGCACTTCAAGAGTAGCCCATTGCCTTTAGAAGTCAGCAGCATGTTTTTCTAGGTCTTTTGTGTAGATATGGAGACAGCTGATGCTCCATGTGATGAGTAGCTGCAGAATCCTTATGCATCTTCTTGCAGATCTGGCATGGCTTCTTCTCCAGTGTGGACACGCTCTTAGACCTTTGCAAAGAGCTTTGTGTGCCTGTGCGTAACTGAGACATCAGATGAAGGGGGTACCTTCAGTACCTTAACTTGCTGTGATGCTTTACTGCTGCTTTACTGTTACTTGTTTTTTGGCCAGTTATTTGCTGATGCCCACAGTGTGTAAATATGTATTTCAGTGACTTCTTCAAAGCCAGAGGGCTGAAAAATCTTGATTTCCCTGAAATTACGTCTGGTTTTTTAAGAGGAAGTGTGAGAGTTCTGTTGAAGCCACAGTTTTGCCCAGCCTTCATCCAGAAAGGATAATATTTGCCTGTTAGTCATGTTGAGTTTATCTGGATAAAAGGCCCCTGAATGGGGGTATGGGGGAAGAATGTGTGACAGAGACATAATCTGGAGATCCCATCTTTTCTATTATTTTTAAATTTACTAGCAGTTTATTTTATTTCTGCCTCACATGTGGAGACACTAAGTCCATTTAGTTGTTTAATGGACCAGCAGTTCTCAGCCACCCTGCCTCAAAAAAACCCCAAAATGTGAGAACACCTGGCAGCACAAAAAATTTTTGTGTTCTTAGCAGTATATAATTACATGCTGTTGGTATGACTTGGCCAACTGAGGCAAAATGGCATGGTCAACCAATTTAATTGACAATAAATTTCCTATGTATCCGGTCACTTTAGACACATACTAGCTTTCTGACATATCTGAGGGGGAGCAGGGATGGATTTCATTAGGAGTAGGTTTGTGCCCCTAATCTGGCTACAGCTGTTTATGACTCTGTCCATACTAAAAAATAAGCAGTTTTAGAGCTTGTATTTTATTTCCATCTAAATGCCAGCTGGGCCAGGAAAACAAACTGATCTCCCGAACATTATCGTAACTTTTTATCCAAGTTTGTGTTTAGAGCCACATTTATCTCTGAAATGATGACATTTTTTCCTGTGCTTCTGTTTGGTTCTTGACGCCCCTATGCTAATCTATACAACAAAGACACTTGTAATCAAATTCTCCCCCAAAAGGTCAATATCCAGATCTAACTCTTAAATTAGCTGTCAGTTTTTGAATAAGTACATCATTTTTGAATCAGATGTTTGCTCATTTCTGTGTACCTAACAAAGTTTAGGAACTCCTATGTCTGTCATTATTCAAGTTGATGCTGGTCTGTATCCACAAAATACTTCCCTGCCAAACCTCCATCTTGGACATCCAGCTGTGGACAATTGTGTGGAAAGTGCAGTTTGCTGAGCAGTTAGTAGAATGACTGACAGCTTGTTCGGGTTTGCAGAATTCCCATCCCATAATTCCCATGTCCTTCCTTCCCTTTCCTATGTGAAGAAGCATTTTGGGTAGGAATGTTATCCAGAAAAATGTTCCAGCCCTCTTACTTTTACTATTCACTACTCCTGCTGTTGTCTGGATGGGAGCAAAGATGATCCCAAGTACATAATAATAATGCTTTTGCTTTCCTTCTTCTGTCATGCCTGTGCCTTCTACCACCTCATGTGTGATCCGTGTTTTAACACATTTGTGAAGTAACTTCTCTGTGATGTCTAAGTTTACATTCTGCTAAATGACACGAGAGGAGAAACGGAAAACCTAACTGTGCCCTCCGAAGCTGTCTGTCTTTCTGCAAACCATTTCTCATAGGTGGCATTTAAACAGTGTAAATGTAATAATGCTAAGTGGAAATCTTCATTCCCTTCTCATTGCAGTCTAAGTTCATGATTCTTGATGTCAACTGCAGACTAGCAGCAGGAGGTCTTCAGAAACATCCAAGTGGGAGATGAGCACATAGGTATTATTGAAATACCCCTAGGTCCCAGCCTGGGTACTATCAGCAGTGTATCCATTCTGGATTGCATTTTACAAGTACTTGTACCAGCTCAGGAAGATTCGTAGGGTTCACATTTGGTTCACATTCTGCAATCTGGTGAAAACTAGGACAAATGTGAAGTCAGTTATCATAGAATCATATAATGGCTTGGGTTGGAAGGGACCTTAAAGACCTTTAAGTTCCAACCCCCCTGCCATGGGCAGGGAGACCTTCCACTAGAAGTGGAAGTTATCCTTATTCTGTGTTGGCCTTGGTACTTCTGCAGTTTCTTATAAAGGAACAAAAGTTTTCTACTCTAAACCTTGAAATGCCCAAACTCTCAGGGTAGGCAATCATGTGCCACCATAGACTTCCTGTTATTTATTCTGTTTCATCAGGTTTTATGTTCAAAAAGATTTTTAGTAGGTTTTAAACTTCTGCGAGGGAAGGCTGTCCTCCTGTTTTATACATTTGAAACCCAGTTTTCTTTGTATGTGAAAGGAATACAGATCTTACTGTATAGGATCTTCATTTTCATTTGGAAGCTGAAGTCCAGTGCACAACCATATGCTTCACTCATTTCAATTGATTTTTCATTCTTTATGGCAGCTTAAGGTTGCTTTGTTTGCTTACCTGGTGTATTTTGTGCAGATTTTTGAAAAGAAAAAGATCAAGTAGCTGGAGAAATACATTCTTTGTCTGCAAAATCTTATGCTTCAGTTCATAACTTGATGTGAAAATTGGTATGCCTCCCTGCATAATTTTCTCTAGCAGCCATCCTTCCCACTTATAAGCACAGCTTTATCAATGTCTATAAAATACCCAAGCTTTATAACTGTGAAAGGAAATGTATATTGGAAGGAAATTAAATGTACCAGAATCCCACTGTTACTGAAACTGTCTCTGTACTAATTAGTATAACCATTTAAATTAATTTTGTTACTCTTCTCTGTGTATTATTTTTTGGTACTGTTAAAAGGAAGGTCTAAAACATCCCTATGCTCTCCTCAGCCCCCTGTGGGGAGGAAGAGTGCCCTTATAAATCCGTGCCCCTCTTCTCCTTATTTGCTTCTTCTTCCCCCTCCCCAAGCGAGGCAATCAGATACCAGCTTCATATAATTGAGGGACAAGAACCTTTTTTCTGTGAAAGGTCATTTCATAGCCAACTCCAGGGAACAGTGGGCAGGCAGCACTTCAGGCTGTCATCAGCAGTGCAAGAACAGGCCAAGCTTCTGCCAGCAGCCCATTTTAGTCCTTCCCAGTACAAAGGCAGGTCTGTGTGCCGGGCTTGCTGCTGCCCATTTGATGCCAGCCCCAGTGTCATCAGAAGGACATCTGGATCATTAGGAGACCAGCCCTTTGACTTCACCGACCCAACAAAGAGGGAGGCGAAAGCAGGATGAAGGTCAGGTGCCAGGCTGCTCCTCCAGACTTGCTGGCACCATCCCTTCACCATAGCCAGACTGGGGCCCTCGGGAGCTGGGATCATTTTTGTGACAAGACTCATTCTCTCTTTATGAGATGTTCTCTCTTACGGGAGATCTTTGCTGTTTGTATGTAGACTGTAACGTGACTGTACTGTGGTGCATGGATTGCAGTGGCTGGATAGTGTTAAACTTATTTGGCTACACGCGACTAATTAATTAAACTAATTTAACATTATGCTATGTATATTTGCTTTGGGTTACTTCCTCTGAATTATTTATTATGAAAATATGTGAAACAATGGTGGTTTTTGCTAAAGACTCCAGCAAAAGCAGTGTGTGTTCATGCTTACTTGTCAGTTGATTGAGGTGCAGTGATGCTGTTAGAATGTTCTGTCCTGCTATAAAGAAGGCTCTTCAAAAAACTGAGTGGAATTTGTGAGTTTCTTGACAGCCAGTCAACAGAGAAGAGCAAGGAACCAAATTAGCACTGATACTTACGAAAATCAGCAGAAACATCAATGAGGACGTAACAAATAACAAGGGTGCAAAATTGGCTGTATAAAATTTAACACTTTCATAACTTAAACAGTTTATGGCAATTATCTGTGGGAAAAAATGCATTAATTTTGCACTTTTCCTGATGTCACAGTGTTTGGCAGAGGTACATAGAGTCCTTAACCTTTGAATTCACCACTTTGGTTAACAACTGGGCTTTTCTTTAAGAAAGTGAAAAGTAAGGGTTTAGACTGACAGTAAAAGTAAATTTGCTGGTCATGCCAAGAAATTAAAACTCTGTGGTACTGGGTGGTCTTCAGAGTCAGAATCCTGCCCTAAATAAGCTCAGACTCCTATGAATCTTCCATGATTAAATCAGGATTGTCCTTTGGGTGTTCGTACTGTCATGTGTGAGAAACAGGCTGCCCCACAGCCATCCAGAGCAAAAAAAAGTGTTACGGCAGCATAAGGCAAGATGAAACCTCAATATAAACCTAACAATTCATAAGAATGAAGAGTTTGTTGAAGAACAACATGAGTACCTGTGAGTGAAAATTTAAGGGTTTTTTCCTTTCAAATCTGAAGCGGAAAAATGTGGGATCAGTTTTGAAACTGGCATTTTTGACTTCTCCTCCTTTTGCCTCCTCCTATTGTCTTTTCCCACAGTTTTACTGGCATACCCATGTCCATCAGATTTTGGGGCTGCAACGGTTGCAAGGAGATGATTTTTTACAAAGGTGGATGTAAATTTTAGGGTGTGATAATAGAAGCACACTTATACTGTGTTAATTCTCCAGAACATGTTCTTTTGTAAAGGATAGTTATGTTTGTTATGCAAAAGTTCTCTTCAAGCCATAGACACAGAGATCTATGATAAAAACCAATATAGTAGCTACCACTGTGCAGATTTCTTCAACTCTTCATCAGTAGATAATTTGACAGATTAGGTAAGAGAATGAAAAATTGGTAAAATATTGGCCAGCGAGATAGTAAGTTGACAAAAGGCATGATATTTTGGTTTCTAATTGTAGTGATTTTCAAACTTTAAAAATTTAAATAATGCTAAATTTTAGGAAGATAGAATTTTAATTCCAGTAATGCGATATTAAATTTCAATATTTCTCAGACAAAAGGAGATGGTTAAAAAAAATACTGGAGAAAAACAGAAGTCTAAATTTTATAGTTTTAAGGAAGCCTAATAGAACTTTACAGGAAAATTAAGAGGAAGTAGGGTTCTGACCTTTTTTTTAGACATAATTAAATGTTCCACTCATCGAATGTTGTTCTTCTTTTTCTTTTCTTTTTTTTTTTCTTTTTTAAATAAATCTCACCAGCACTATTCTTATGGCCTGGCAATGATTTTTTGGCATACATTCAGAACTTTAAATAACGTGCATCCTAGATGTCTGGCCAGTTCAATATTTAAATCCTTGATTAGAGATAAATTAGTGTTTTAAACTAAAACAGACCACATGCAATAAACTCTAATGAGTCTGACTTGAAACCACAAATCAAGGATACTGAAGAGTCAAGGTTGAAATATTTGAAATTCATCCTTAGTTCACTATACTGTGTTTACTGAGGAGTAGATAGGGTCACAATGTTTGAGAGATATATTTATTAAAAAAAGTCTAAAATAGGGCAAAAGCACATTAGCAGAAGGGAGTGGAGTTTTGCTTTCTGCAGCAAAATGGCAGTTTTCAAACATGACTGCTGTTTATTTTAAGTTATGGAAGTGCCATATTTTGCACCCCTGTAATTTTTGTGTCATCATTGGTGTTTTTTCTAATTTTCACCAGCATCATTGCTACTTTGATTCCTTGCTCTTCTCTGTTGCCTGGTTGTTGAGAAACAAATTACTCCACTCAGTTTTTTGAAGAGCCTTTTTTATAGCAGGACACTGAGTTATGGAGACCTTTACGTTCATAGCACTGCCTGAGTTCCAGTTTACTTTCACTGGGTCATCTGTCTGCAGCTTGAAATCCCAGACTGACTGTGGGACTTGGTATGATCCCAGACTCAGTATGAGTTACCAGAAATGTAGTCAGTATTACAAAACTCACCTTTGGGAAATGTACCGCTACAGCACTTAAAGAGTAGAGAGGGAAAAGGCACAGAAATAATGGCACAAATCCTGCTCTGATGATTTTTACTAAAAACAGAAATAAGACCTCGTTTAGAATTACATTCTACATAGTATTTTTAAAACCTCATGTTTGAGTACTCAGATTTTCCAGACAGCTATATCTTATGATTATTGGAAGGTATAAGAAATATTTGTCATTTCTGCATCACTAATACCTGGAGGCCTGTATCAGGATCAAACTGTGGTCATGTGTGTTGTTTTTCAAAAGAAATGTTTTCATTGCATTCTTTTACTTTAAAAGTAAAACAAAAATACAATGCTTACAATCCCAAAACTGGAAGAAATTGTGTGAACTATTGTGTGAGAAGGAAAAAGAATAAGGAAATATAGCTTGGATTCAGGCTTTTGAGACATTATTATAAATGTTGAGAAAAATATTGTTTAAAAAATTGCTCTGCAGTGCCCTTTAAAATCAGTAGGCGTCTATTTTAATTCCCATATAAGTAGTAACTGGCTGCTGTCTGTATAGATACTTAAATGTTGCTTGCTGTATAAGACCTTGTTTGCTTAATTTCAACCTAACTGAATTTTTATGGCTGTGCTATAAACCTCTTGAAAATAGTGGCTTAAATGGAAATGCTGACACAACATTAATTACACTGGCTCCAGTGTGATACTGTGATTAAAGTTTATTTATTTTGTGTGTGCGTCTGTGTGTGTAATTTCATTGTTGAAAAACTAACGGAAAACTAATGTGGCAATGGAGAATGTGATTCTGTGCCTGATATTTTTCAACAGCAAGAAACTGTTTAAATGCCAGTTTACAGTACCAAATAATTTATTTTTAATTGAGGTATAGTTTAGGTATTTAAAATTTTAGAAATTTGGGAAAGTGACAAGTTTCCCACTTTAAAGCTGTTCAATGTTCTTCCAGGAGTTTTAAAATGTCTTTTTGGGTGGTGAGGCTAAATGTATACTGTATTAGAAATGAAGAAAATGGTTTAATTTCCTTGGTAGCATATGTTCTTTGAGATATTCTGGAGAAAAGTGTTGTCTTAAAGTATTACGGTATGCAATCCAAAGTTAACATTCATTGCACTATTAAATATGAAGTAATAACTGTAAAAGTCTATTTGGTAAATAGTTTTCCCAACTGGTACTTTTAGATTACAGAACTATGTGTTGCATCTAGTCAATTGGGAAATGAACAGTGCAAATACCATATGGCCGGATGAAGAGTAAGTGAGAGAGAGATAGATCCTGTCTCTAACCTGTTTCTTAAGGACAGTGAGCTGGGATTGGAGAAGCCTTGGATTCAGTCTGTTTCCAGCAGTTTATATTAGGCAAGAACTAGATAAAAACATGACATGGTCTGGAGAGCAGTTCTAAGCTGTTGTTTCCTGAAGGAGTGTTGAGAATAATACACTATAATGCCAAATACAGATATCCCTGTTTGATGCTGCAATTTTGTGTAAACTTTGCTGCCCCTTTCAGGAAGGTGCATTCCGAGCAATTCTAATGGTTAATCAGCTTTGATCATGGATCAGTTAGGCAACATCACTTTTTTCTGGATTCACGCATATATGGAACTTGAAGGCTGATCAGGAAAATTGTCTAATGAGTTGTAGGATCTGTAGAAGTGAATCATATCCCTGGCTGGTAGTCTGTGGTGTGCCTTCCTTGACATCAGTGCTGGTGTTCTGCCTCATCTCAGAGACCAAAGTAATCCTTTCCACTCTTGCCATAAACACCTTTCCTAGAAGCTCATGGCATCCAGTCAGACTTTTTTTTCTTGGCAAGAAAATTATTGCAGATATTGTTAACGCTAATCTGTCTGGTAGACTGACAGCTGTGAAGTTGCAAGGTAGCATGTCCTGCAACATGGTAGGGAAGCAAGGCACAAGTAGTGTAGGTTGAAAAGATCAGAGAGGAAAAGTGAAATCTTTGTGTGGAATGCCTTTCTTCAGTTTGCTCAGTGAGAACAGTCAGCATTCATTAATCCAGTCCATGAAATTTACATTTTTTTATTTTTACTGTTTGCTTTCACTGGAAGAGAGTGCAAAGTAGGCAAATAGTTTCAAAGTGTGTGGTCTTTATGGTTTATATGTATTGCTCAGAACTACCACTGACCAAACTTCTTGGTCTTGTTCCCATTTGTTACAGTAATTAAATATTAAGTTGTTATGAAAGGATTGTGCCGTTCCCGAAAGAAAAAAGAATATGACTCCTCCATGGTTCTGTGGCACAGCTGATGTTTTATTCAAACTAATGTGTAAAGGTAGAGAAATTATGTGTGAAGTTTATCCCATCTGGAAGGAATGTAATGATTCTGGATCTGAAGCAGAACTAAGGATCTCCTACACTGTAGTTCATTAGATCAGTTTGGAGAGAGAAAAATCAACATATACTGTAGATAGACATGGTTGGAAGGACAAGGGACCCTGTACATGTCAGTCAAATCCTGAATACATCACCTTCTTAATTGTAGCCTTTAACCTGCATTAAGACTCGATGATGCTTGTCCTTAAATGACCTTTGCATTGAATTGAATATTGCACTGGAAAACTTCAAAGTCTAATTGAAGACAAATTATGCAATAAAACTCTGTGGTTCCAAGCCTGCAAGAGACAAGCTCCTCTGTTTGACCACACCCATTAATACCAAGGAAGTACTTCAAGCTTGTAAACAAAGACCTGTGTATGGTCACCTAGCGTCTCACTGATTCTGTAAGTGAGAAAGTGGAGGGGAGAGGAAGGAGTGACACTTGAAAAGCAATCTCTTAAAAAATTGTTGGTTATATGTTTCCAAGCTTTGTTTGAAAAGGCTGGTTTGGCTTTTCCTGGTGTTACGTTTAAGACTTCACAAGAAGGTATCTGTTCTGCACTGATCCCAACTGGTCCCAAAGTTTCATTCCTCCACATGAAGCTGCTTTCTCCTATGCCAGCTTTTGGAGGGAGATCAGAGGAGTGTTCTGCCATAATGCTATCTGAGAGAGCTGCCTGTTGGGCTGACAAACACAGAAACTTACAGAAATACTGTATCTAGCTTTTATACAAAGATAGCATCATTCCAAAATCTTAAGCAAGCTGTTTGATGATGCCAGTTGAAGCAATCAGCCTCTTGCCCTGTAAGACCAAGAGCAGTTAGAAAGTATGCAAAAATTTAAGTCCCTTTAAATCCTGCTCCAGAAGTCACTAGTACATACTGACTATCCCAAAACCTTCAACTATTCCCCTCATGATTCATTGCGGGATGCTTTTAGGGATGCTACTATTCAAGTTTATGAATCAAAAGGCAGTGCTGTCTTCAAAGATACTTCAGATCCAAGGGTATCTAACATCAGGTATTCACAATGAAAAGGGATTTTAAGTATCTGTACAGATCCTAATTGTTATTCACACAGGAACATGAGATAAGAAAACTCATAAATATGAGTGATACATCATTTTTACCATATCTGATGTAGTACAAGTGTTCCTCCAAGAGGAGGTCTGGAAACTTTCAAATATTTCAACCATTGACTGCCATTATCAGTAAACAGGCCAATATGGTAACTCATAATGAAAAAAATCACATGTTCAGATAATTGACCTCTCCTTTTAACCTCTCCTAAATACAGGATAATCCTACAATTTGAAAAACCCAATGCTTTGTTCTGTTGGTATCCCCAAGTATTGTTTGGCCTCCAAAATCTGTGGAATGTACAAAATGGAGAAGCATGGTTGATACACAATCCACCAAGATACACACCACCAAGAAGGTGGTTGTGCTGCCACTCAGAGGGATTGTGACAGGCTGGAGAGACATGCCATCAAGAGCCTAATGGAATTCAACAAAGGGAAGTATGAACTCCTGCATATGATAGGAAATAATCCCATGCATCAGTACAGACTGAGGCTGACCTGATGGAAAACAGCTTTGCAGAAAAAGACTTGGAGGTCTCGGTGAACAAAAAATGGAACATGAGCCAGCAATGTGCCCCTGTGACAAAGAGATCGTTCTGGTCTGTATTAGGAGGAAAATTGCCAACAGGTCAAAAGAGGTGATCCTTCCCTCTGCTCAGCACCACTGAGGATGAATAACCACTCAATCCAATTATGGGTCCACAATGGGGTCTAATTCTGGGGTTTCTGGGACAAGGACATGCTCATACTGAATCAGGTCCAGTGAAGGGCCAAGCAGATAATTCAGGGCTTGAAGCATCTTTCACATGAGGAGAGACCTGGGACTGTTTAGCCTAAAGGGGCAGAGAGGACGCTCAAGGAGATCTTACGAATGTGTATAAATACGTGATGAAGGGGAGTAGACCTTTACCATACACAGCTGCAAATGTTCTAGTTGTTTTGATATCTGTGTTTTGGACTCAAATATGGAAAACTGACCTGGACTTAAAATAATTTTCTTGGAATTGCCATATCTTTTGACTGGTCCCTTATATTTTAAAGTTTTGGTTTGTGGAATCAACATGCAAATTGAAACATATGCAAAGATGTTTGTGTATGATTGATGATTGCCATGGCACATATGGACTTAAAATTCATAAAGCAGGCAATAAATACAAAGATTAGTGGTCTTTCATTAATGCCTTCAAAGCTGGCAAATTTTGAAAGGCTGTTGACTTAGAGCAGTGGGAAAAAAGGCTCTTTTGGCCTCATTTTCTCAGCAAGTCTTTGCTTGCTCTGGTAATAACTTAGGTTAAGTTTGGCCTGCATCTTTATTGTGTAGTCTATGTAGCATATTTGGAGAATACTTGTAAACCACATAGAACATTCCTGAAGGTGGATAGAGTTTATAAGCCATGTGTTTAGGGAGATTAAAGTATTTCAATACATAAAGTATCTCAGGTATACCCTGTGTTCTAGGATCAAAGTTGGAAAAGTGCTGAGTCTTAACGAGGTCCTGTAGCATCCATTTGACAGTCTGAGGTGGTGATGCATGCACACTGGACCTTGAGATCTGCCTTTGAACATGCATGTGTTGATGTCATGTACTAGATATCATCTAATGTGAATTTATAGATTATTTTCTTAGAAACCCTCAAGTTTTTGCACCACACTGAAAAAGCTACACCTTTGAATGCTCACAATCTTTCTCTGACTTTTCTATGAAGAAGATGTCAAATAATTTTTTGCTTGGTATTCGTTTCTTGTCTTCACCAAATGATGTGCTATTGCTCAGGATACCTCGTGGGAGTAGCGGGTTAACTCATGCTTGTGCTCTGGAGAATCTTATCAGAAGGCCTCATTCTTCAGAAAAAAACGGAAGGGAAAAAGGACTTTTGCCTTGTGTGTGTAGTGCCTTTTATTACGCTAATGTGAAATGATTCGATGTGATGGACAGCAGTTTATCAAAACAAAATCTCATTAAAATCTGTCTGCACTTTGCCCTTACTCTCCTTTGTATAATAAGATTGTGAAGCTTTCTGTGACCAGACAGTAACCTGTGGTAACCTGTAGTGTGTGTACATTTATGGGTGATGAATAAAACCATTGTCACCCTTAAATGTTGGCATCAATATTGTGCTAGTAACATTTGGAAGTTTCTGCTTTATCAGCAACAATGACTGGCAAATAATCAGCTGTTTTGTAATGAGAAGCTTAAAATAGCAGCTGAAGACATTTGAGTTAGGCTTCATGGAAAAAGACACTGCTGCATTTATTATGATACCATTTTTGTTGTGTAAGGATGACATGATTGTTACTTTAGCTTTTTAGACATACAGTGCAATTAAGAATAATCAGTTTTCCCACACATTCCACAAAGCAACTGAAGCACACATGCTAATAACCAGGCCCTTAAATTTAGAGTGATTTCCGCTGCTGCATGGGCAGTCAGTGGGTACAGATGCATGTTTCACAGTGGTATGCAGCTATTGTGTGATTGCAACCTTCTTACAGAGATGCGTGTCTCAAAAGAAGTTGCTGATAAATAATAAACTCTCTAAGATTTGCCCATAGTCTCAATACAAATACATTTTGGAGTACTGAGGAAGGGGATCTGTACATATAACATTTACTGTAGACTTTGTAATCTGTAGCAGGCATCCAGACTAGAAGTTTAAAAGAATGTATACAAGAATTCTAATTTGTGTTTACAGGAAGTAGTAGGTGGTTGCACCAATAAAAATTATACTGTGTTATATATTGTAGAGGTTTGAGAGCAAACCAGTGAGAGACTCCAAGTCAGAATTACAATTTAATAGGGAAAAGTAAAAAATAAATGCAATAGTACGAAGAAAAAAAACACTGATAGAGTCAGAATACAACCTGGCACTCTGTCGGTCAGGGTGTTGGTAGCAGTCCAGATGAAGTGGTCCTGTTGAAGCAGTGATCCTGTAGAAAAGAGTCTGGTCTTCGCCTGAAGGTCCAGTGGTGTAGCTCTTGTCTTCCAGGAGTCCCGTAGGTAAGGACTATCTGTGCTATTCCAAACCTCTGATTATACACAGATGGGAACTCTCAGCTCCTCCTCCTGGGCGGAGCATCTCACAATGGGATGGTGAGTCATGAGGCAAGGCATTGATGGGCCCATTAAGAGGAGATAACCCCCGGAGGGAGTTATCAAGGGTGAGTCATGGTAGCAGATAACAAACACTGCCCCACCTGTTTTAACAGCTTATGGAGATGGTGATAGAATACATGCTTTTGGTTACATCTTATATTGTAACCTAGGACATATATGCACCCTAATACACACAGTGTTTGACGCATAATTTGTGTGATGTGCATGAGGCTGGTTTTAGAACTCTGAACATCAGCAAAGACAAATCAGGATTTGGGCAGGGTGTTCAGATTTTGCCTGTAACTAAAGGTAGTAAGTTTATACTGACAGTTTTAATTCATAAATACTCCCTCTAAAAGCCATTTACTGGGCAGGAAAAATCTTACATGTTCTATTACAAGGGTCTGCCATTATTTTTTAGACAGAGGTCTTTATGAACAGATCTATCTAAGAAATATTTATGTGTTCACATACAAATCTTTTTTTGTATTCTTTTCTCCAAGTTTTTTTCTGTGCTTACTGCTCTTCTCAGTGTGAGTATGTAGTACCTTTACATTATGTATGTTACTAAACTTTCACTGTACTGAGGCCAAGTCAGTGGTACTTTTTTGCATGCTTGGGACTAATTGTTTGCTGAATTTTATCTTTGCTTGCCAAGAATATTAGACTGAAGTACTTAATTAAATGTGTGAAAAATAAATTGCTGAACTTTATAACTGGGCAATACTATTTACCATGAAATGAAACTATGAATACTATTTGCTATGAAATGAAACATAGAGCAAACAGGTGATATTTTAAATATGATGTACAGTTACTTGCATTTCAGTGGACATGATTGTCCATATACAATTTTAAAACTTTGACTATACCAGATAGTAAAAGAGTCTTAGTGAACGTATTTGTGTCTATATGAAAGATTGGAAGTTGAGATGGCATATTGCTCTCTATGAAGAAGAATAGGCCACTGTGGTATGAGAAGAATTTTAATTATTAAAGTGTTTCCATTCCAGGACTTATATTTGTGTGTTAGTTTACCAAAATTTACTGCGCGAATTCACACCTTTAAATCAGGACATGATAGCTCATTTAAAAAAAGAAGAAAAAGAGAAAGGTTTCTAGGAATGGAACATGAGTTTTGCTCTCTGCAAGAAAGTGTTGCAAGACCTTGCCACCATTAGTGCACCAGCCTATGCTGGCACATTGTAACACTGAAGTCAAATTCATAGTGAAAGAATTTTTCCCAAATGTTTGCAAAAATTGGGCTGGTAATGTGTATGACTGAAACTGTACTTATACACCTTTGTATGAGAGAGAAGTGTGGAGAAAAGAGGCATCTGTTCGCATTATCCAGTTTTAGAAGATGCCCTAACACAATGGTAAAAATTGTTGACAATCATGGATTTTCTTTTTTCCAGTGAAAATCTAAGTGAGATGGTTTAGACTAAAATTAAAGCTGTTACGTCCTACCCAATTCAATGTTGTGTTCACCGTGAAATGTGCCACTAAGGCCATGGTAATGAAGTCAAAAGTAAAAAATAAATCTTTAAAGCTGGAAAAGAAGTCCCATTTCCTCCAGGAGATCTATCTTGAGACCACTGACCAAGGAAATAGCTTAATGTCCAGCAGCAGAGCTGTAAAGATGCAGTCTATCCCTTTCAATCCCATGAGAGTTCCTAATTTGTAGTTGCTATTTGGCAATTTTTTTGGTGTATTTGGTCAGGATCTGTGACATTTCAGTGCAGCTGTCTGCTCTGAGTCAGGCAAAGAGTGAAGCTGAATAAATACCTCCTGGCAAGTAAACATTATCATGGTAATCCTTCTCAGTCCTGTGAATGTGGGACACATTAAGTTTCAGGGTGGCTCATGACACATTTTCAGTAAATAAACTATTAACCAAGAAAACTTCTCAACTCTAGAAAAAAAATCAAAAGGTTTTCATCCATCTTTGTGGATGGATGACTTTGAGCCACTTTTATAGAACTACAGATTGGATCTGAATGGAAATGTTAAAGGACGTAATTTGAATATTATTTACATAGCTTCACTTCAAAGATGTGCTAATATTTTACAGTTTAGTTACAGCTTATCACCTGTCTTTGTTCTTCTAGGCATTTAAGACGAAGGACGGCTACATCGTGGTGGGAGCTGGAAATGATCATCAGTTTGTCACTGTGTGCAAGGTGTGTTAGGCAAGAGTACGGAAACGTGTAATAGTTTCTGTTCTCACAAGGAAAATTAAGATGATGATTGCTTCTTTATTCTCCTTTTTTTTTTCTTTTTTGGTATGGAAATAAGTGATGAGTATAAATTCTAATCCTGCAGCTCTGGCTGATCATCTTGGGGACTGATACGGGGTCTGTGTTTTGGCCCTGATTCAGAATGCATCAGTTCTGAAACTTGTAGGTACTTTGCCCCTTTTGCCCCTGTGCACATCTGATCAACTAAAACCAAAATGAACAACCTAACAACCTTCCAGTTTTGGAAGGGTGAATGTCATATAAGTCACACTGGTGCCTTTTTCAAGAAGAAATGTGACACTGTTTCTCCATAAAATACATCATAAAGTATTAACAAGGCAACATTAGGGGATGGGTTGTTCTTGTGCTACTTGACTCAGTACCTGAGCACATTGTCCTTTCGAGCACTACCATGTGCTGACCTGTGCTCACTGAGAAACTTGCGGACTTCTTAGAAAAGAAATGTTACAGGACTGTGGGCTGATTTTGGAGTGGTGCATAGATATGACATTGAAGAACAATCTTAAAAAAAAAAAAGTTCTAAATAAAATATATCAACATTCCAAACACAAGACCCCAGTAACATATAAACTGGGACAAGGGAATTTTTGCATATAGCATTAGACAACGTTTTTAAAAATTACAGGTCTACTGTTTTTTGGCCATTGTGTTTTTTCTCTAGGAACTTGGGTATTTAGCATAAATTAATGACACTCAGGAAACAGCATTCTTTTCCTCCATTTGTTCATGTCAGACATTTCACATTTCTGTGGAAGTTCACCACTAATAACTGGAATATGTACTAATAGGACAGTGCTGGTTTGATTCTCCTTTAGTACAGTTTGGGGTATGTATCCCCACTTCACTATCTGGAGGGGTTCAGCTTTCACTTACTTGAATTGGTTCTTAACCTCTTCAAAATTTGCTTAGTGGGTTTTCTTCATAAAGGTGTCTGACCACTACAGTGGTCAATAGCTTAACATGAATGAAGACTAATAGTCGAATAAGTGTCTACCTGCCACAACTCAATTTTATCAAAGACTCATCTCATAAAGGAAATCTTTCCAGAGTGTCCCAGGACATAGCTGTCTTCTTGGTGCTTTGTCATCTAAAGTGAAGAATTATGTAGCAAATACTTGTAATCCTGCCATCCTTGAGTAAGACAGAGCTGAAGATCCATCTCAGTAGGTTCTGACATCTTTATATGAGCTAGCAGGCACTAAAACTTTAGACCATGCACTTTACTTGACTTTAGGATGCAGCTGAGAGAATTACGGTGTGCCTTGTTGCTACATATTCCCTGTGTAATCATTAAGGGATGAATGGAACCCCAGAAGATGAAGCAAGATTTTAATGGTTTGTGTTATTCCAGAATGTACAGGAAAAAATTAAGTGAGACGAATATTAGCCCTGGTCTGCTGGCTGATTTTTTTTTTTAATCCTTATAAATATGTTCTGGTGTTCCTACAATTGAAAATAAGAGGTATGGAGCATGGAAAAATGATTACTTACATTTCAAAGGGATTAAAAAAGCAGAAAAATAGTTCAAATTTTGAGTAATTGTTAGATTTTTCTATACACCAGTTATCATATTTGTTTCTAAAAAGAATGCTTTTTACCCTTATCAAGATAATGTAGGTATGGATTTGGGCTGTTACATTGCCCAGAAATGAAATGATGAGGAAGTCAGTGGAATGCTGGAATGAATACCCATTAGAGATATGGTCTGTACTAAGTCAAGGGTGATTTGGAATTGCTATTAGAGAATCTTTTTGAGCTGAGTTGGTGCTGAAAATACAGGCTGTGTGGAAGCTGTTGCCCTGAAGACACATACATACTCTAGAAATGTAACAGCTGGCTCAAGCTGTAAACAGTTGCAAACATTCTGCTTCAACTGTATCTTTTTAGGCAAGCAGAAAGAAAAATCTGGAATAATTCACTGTGTTATTTTCAAAATCAATGACAACTAACTGTAGCTTGTTTGAGGACTTGGTAATTGCAGAAAAACTTTGTAACACTGCTGGCTGAAATGCATTTCATTGTGGTCAAGTGTTACAACAGCGCATCCTGACCTGTGGCTGATTTGGTCTGATCAGGAAGACTGAGCGAGAGTCTTCAGAAGACTGAAGTTTTGTGTACAGCAAAGCAGAGTCCAAACAGATTTGCTGGTGTTGTAGGACAAAACACAGAGAGCATAAGCTCTGAGTGTGCATCTTAGAGCTTGAACAAGGCCTCAAACAGAGAACACAATTTTCATTCCAAATGTTCACAGTGAAATAAAGAAAATAACACTGGCAACTTGATGCAGAAAGATGAATGGTACATTAATGAATAACTTCTCAAGTGTGCATTTGTTAGTCACAAAAAAAATTGAGAAGAACATATATAGACATGCAGCTTTACAACAGATGGACATTAAGTTAAAGCTGAAATCAGTAACATTAATTAAAACAGTAGAGTGAGCAACTCCATATGATCATTTTTCATATAGCTCATCAAATGAAACCATAGTTTTCTGATTAATTTCTTGGTTTTTTAAGCTCACATAAGTATTCACTATCATTTACTTTGAACAACCCTACAGGATTTTTTTTTTCTAAAGCAGCAATTTGAAACTCCAAAAGAGCAGTATTAAAAAAAGGAAGTAATTTTAAGGGGTACCAATAGTATTGATAAACTTCCAGATAGGAAAATTTAGCTATTTTCTAATGCTAAATTATGATATGTTGTGATTTCCATAAACTAGATTATGTAAGTGCAGAAGGAAAAGAAAATATGCTGTGAATTAAGTATTGATGGAAGATGGTTTATGTTACCTTGCAGATAAAAATCTGCATAAAAGTTATGTAACATGACCATTGTTCTAGCATAACTTACAGATACCTTGTTTCCATTCTTAGTTTTGTCACTCTAGGTGAAAATTATGTCAAAGATGACTATCTGTTTTGAATATATCTAAGTAGCTGTTGAAAGAATATCTGTTTTGCTAATGGTTTTATGTCATCAACAGCTATTCACTTGGAAAGGAAGCTGTATCCTTATTCACTCCAGCAAAGTCAAGCATCATTAAATGATTGTGGCCTTGGTCTAAACCAGTGTCAGAGGAATTAGTAGAATGTTATGCTTGAAGCAAATATCAGAGAGATTGACACCAACTTATGTATCACATATATGTGGTAGTACATAGGCATATGGATTCAAGGAGTGACTAAACATGATAATAAAACATAAATCCATTGATGATTGCTAAATATATAGAAAATACCTTCAACTCAGAAGTGTTGAAATCCAAAGAGGACTGGAGTTTGGACGAAGATTAAGGAAGTGTTGTATAAACTGGCCCTGTTCTTAAACTGTTCCTAAGCATCAGCACTTACACAACAGGCAGAGATAGAATGATGGGCTATAGGAACTTCAGGTTTGAGACACTGTATTTTTTTTTGTAAGCCATCTTAGAAAAAGCCCTATAAAAATGTAGTATGTTCAGAATGATTATAAGACTCATCATTAGAAAAACTGATCTTTAGTGTGTGTTACTGAGTAAAAATACCTGAAGAATATGTGACAGCCTCTTTTTTTGTAAGATTCTATGCTGCCTTTCTCTGTAGCTGATGTAATTGGGGTATTTTTAGAAATCACATTTAATTATGTTTATTTATCTTCTATAGAAAGTCATTGTGGCACAAATAGGTAAATTATATTGATTTTCCACACAACTGCTTTTTCTAATGAATGCCTCTCCAAAATTCTAAGACTCATTCTGCATATTTAATTCCCTTTATAGTGTAATACACATTGTCTTCACACGTTTAAATTTCTAATGTGGCAGGTGGGAGTTACACATCGAAGATATATTTCTCCTTTCTTAGAGGTTATACCACCATTTTTCTTTATTAATTCTTTTGGAAAAAAATAATAAAGAAAATAATGAAGTTTCAATAGAAAAATACTTTTTTTCCTTTTTCCTTTTTTTTTTCTTTTTGACAGAGATTACTGAAGTGGAAAGAAATAATCTTAGACATATCTTTTCTCATTCTAGCATATGAAGTACGGACAGACTTTTTATTCTGTGACATATAAGCTAGTGCGGGATAATCCCACAGATCTATCCAACCCCATAGTAATAACTTACTTTTTTAGTGTTCTCTGGTAAGAATTTTTCCTGGCTAGTCCGGAAAGTTGTTAGCTAAGATCTGGATCTTCAGTCTGATTTCTCTCTTTTTCCTTTACTCGTTATGTAACATTAACCAGAAGGCTTTTTTTAAAAAAAGTAATTATTAATTTTTAATTTATCCATATTAAATGATTGATGATAAGTAGTGATTATTGGAAATCAGCGATTTTTTAAAATCAGTAATTATTTTGTTAGCTATATATACATACATACATACATATATATATATATATGCACACTGTCAAGCACATTTCTTACTCATCTTTAATTTTACTTAGATCCTGAATTTGCCTGAAATTGGTAAAGATTCCAGATACAAAACTAATACACTCAGAGTCCAGAACAGAAAAGAACTCATTGACATATTGTCAACCCGGTAAGTTAATTAAAAAGGGAAGAATCTACATTTAATCTGTTAATGCCAACAGTAGTGTATAACAAACTCTCATCATGGGAAAATTTTATTTTACTCTTTTGTGATACTCTAGTTTTTAAAATAGGTATTGCAAAAGCTTACTGATGTTCAGTATTCTGCCATTTGCACACATACTGTAGTGTGGACTAAAGAAGCCAGACCACAGATTTAAGTTTTCAGAAACTGTTTTAACTTCTTTTTAACATTAACTTGAATTTTAGTGAAACCGGTGCTTTCTGCTTTCCTGGACGAATGTAGCACCGGGGAAAAAATGCTTGAAGCACCATTTGGTTTTGCTGTGGGATTTTAAAGTTTTCTCTGAGTGTTTCTGTATCCAAGGGAGTTCCACTTGCTGCTACACCCTTACTGCTGGTTCTGCATTGTGGTACTGTGTGCCACAAATTCCCCCTGGGCCATTCCTTTTGAAATCAAACAGATACGTGTTTAGTTTTCTATTTTGGAATCATCCTATTAAATACTTAATTAATTTTTTTTTTTTTTTAAGAGAAAGCTCAAAAACCCTTTTATTTGAGAGATTAAAATACCTTAGTTGTCTTCCTCATTCTGTTTGAGAAGGCCTTATATCTATGGAGTGCTCCTCTGTTTAATGGAGAGGATGATAAATTTGTGTAATGGAAGAAAAACTAATCTGTGTAAACCTTCCCAAAGGTGTCTTCAGCAGCACCTCATACTTCAGGGGATGAGCAGAAGAGATGGTATATTTACTGTTGTCAATGATTCAAGAAAAGTCATACTATCATGTTGACACTTGGCCAGTATTAGTCTTTGGCAACAAATGCATAAGTTATCACTGAAGCAATTTTACTTTAGAAGCATTAAGTCAGATGTCTGCCTTTTTCATTCCATCCAAGAAAAAGAGTTTCAGTAGCACATCCACACTCCCACTCTCAACCCCACATATTTTTTGGATATTGAGAACCAGAATCATGAGTCATTAAAGAGTGTAGATAGTTATTTTGCCTCTTCCAGTTGCACTTGTACTTTTGTCTCTGTCTTACCTGTCCCTTTTCAGATATCCTGCTCCTGGTGAAAAACTAAAATACCAGGTGACTTTGCATTTTTGAATAATTATGGTGCAATTGTCCTTGATTAACTTTTGGAACTCTTCTTTTACCTTCCTATAACAAATGGATTGTGATAGCACAGACGAGGCCACTCTTGCTATAAGTTTTGAGCCTCTGAAAGGCCATAACTTATCTTTTGACCTACTTTTGAGCTCTTAGTTGATGCATAGTCTTAGTTTTGAAGTTGCGTCATGTTGGCTTATTACTTGGACTTCATTTAGTATAGCATTTATCTGATGTACCTTGTGAGAAGGCTGTTTTGTCCTCTGTAGATCAGTTGCTTAATAGCTTGTTGCTTCTAGTTAATTTTGGATGTAGTAATTTTTTTTCCTATGGGTAGTGTCTGAACAAGAAGATAAAATTCAAGGAACAGCCGTTCTTTGGATTGCCGGAATTACAATTTGTTTTCATATCTGTAGCTATTAGTTAATCAGATTACATTATTGCTCTTCTAATTACTGCTTTATGTCTTGGTTTTTTTTTTCCTTAGAGTTTGTGTTCTGTTTTATTATTATAATTTAGGCTGAATTTCTGCATATTATGTGCAAGTATGTACATGTATACACACTTTTAAAGTAGACGTTTCTAAAATATTCTGTTATGTCATGTTATTGTGAGTTCATCTGGCAATCAGTTATAAAACACAGATATAACAAACACCTTCAGTATTCTAATTGAAGTTGAACATGTTTCCACACACATTCCATGGTAACTTTGCTTTTATTCACTAATGCACAGCTTTTGTCAAATTATATGTGGTTTATTTCTGAAGTTACATAGAGAGTTAAATTAATAGTTTCTCAGTGCTGAAAAATGTCAGCCCTTGAGAAATGAAGGGAAATGACAAAATAGTAATGACAGAATTTCACTGAAAAATACCTTAATTTAATCACTGATTGCTTGATAGTATTACAGCTTCCAGCACATGGAAAATATAAACCTAAGGTGCATTACTTGGAAAAAAACACCTGCAGACCCTTCCATTCACTCACTGTATGTGCACTGCCATCCACCTTAAAATGAATTTGGGGAGATATGAGCTGGAGCAGCTTAGAAGACATATTCTTAGACATACCTTTTCTCAGTCTAGCATATGAAGTACAGTTGTGTGAAGTACACTACTTTTGTTAGGATGAGCCACTCCTTTTTTCCCCAAACTCTCCTGCTGCCATTTTCAGTTTATACATCCTTCCTGTTCCACTAAGTCATTGGTATTTTAAGCAGATGCTGTATGGCAGATGCTACTCTGCCATTACTTGCAAATAGCACTGCTATTGCACAGTAGATATATGCATACATTTTTTTTTCAAGCCTTTGATGCTGTTATAATCCTAATAAACCAAGGTTCCACCAGAGCCTAGAGCAGGTTTCCACTGACCTATCTACCCTGTCCCCTTGCTCTATCCCTTTTGAACTGTTTCTGGAGCTATGTTTCACCTTTTGTTTTCCATTTTTTCTTAATTTTCAAAATTAACTACCTGCAATTAATTTCTAACTTCTGAGCATTTAGTAAGTGCAAAAAGAAGGATTCTTTACTTCCTTCTCTTAATAAAAAGGGTTTGCTAGGCTTTTTATAGGAATAGAAGGAGGTATTCAGACATGCTCAAAGGGTCAATAGCTCCCTGAAGTCTTAAGCATTTGATTTGCTTCATGTGTGGAGCTGAATTTTTTGAAAGCACCTGAACTCTGAATACCAAGAAGACACTTGATGGCTTTCTTTTGCTAGAGTAAAAAATTGAGCAACTGAGACTCTTTGGTCACAGTTTTATTCTAGATGTGTGAACAAAGGAAACATTGGGACAATTGGTCAGTGTTAAGGAATGCTGGGGTTTTTTAAGAAAAAGGCTCTATCTTGGGAATTCTTGACTCAAGTGACCTCTAATTTAAATCAGTAATTCTACTTACCACCTGTGGTAACCATGCCAGATTTCAAGGCAGTTAGGTAACCATGGGGATTATGCAGCACTTAGAAGAAATTGACCTTTAAACAGACTTTTCAGAAAGCTGTGAAATGATGTATTCATCAAAGTCAGATGTACTGAACTGAGTGAGAATACAAGACGGGGATGAATATGGCTTCAGACATATATGTCTTGAAACAACAGTTCTGAAAGGTGTGAATTACTCCATTCATTTCAGGAAGAATTTTCTCATCCTCTTTCTTCTCTGACAGAAATGAAGAGTGACGCATGCCTGTCCTTACCTCTTCAATCCAGCTTGCCCTCTGTACATCTCAATTCCTTCTGTAGGGCACAAATGAAAGGTAGAGAGGGAGAGCAAGTAAGGAAGGATAAGTTCACATATCTGCAGAGAATATCGGATCTCAATAAAAGTGGCTGGAAGGTAAAACGCTGCGGGGTGGTATGCTGCTTCTAAGACAGTCTGCTCTCATACTGAAGCAAGAGGAGGAAATTACAGAAAACAGTTCCATCTCGGGACATGGAGGGTTTTTCAGTTCCATAGTCTATGGGGAAATTAATAAAATGGTGCAAGGATCACTGGTTCATAGGATATTCACAGGGAAGAAGAATATAGGCCTGTGGGGTATTTGTTTTGCTACTGGTGGTGCTGTCCCTTTCCCATCTCTAGTCCTGTTCCTTCTATGCTGGCTTTTTCATATCCCCATCATCTTCCTCCACTTCCTACAGGCCCCCTTCTCCCTCCTCATATTATTTCCTCTTTCTCCTCCCACTGCTGACATTTGCCCATCTACTCTTCACTTAAAAAAAAAAAAGTTTTGGTGCCTTCTGTATCTTCCTCTCTATTTAGTTTGCATTTTCCCCAAATGACAAGAAAGCAGAACTCTGACAAAAGCAAATTACCTCTGCCTTCCTTTCTTATGTATGTGCCAAGAGTCAATTTAAAATGACCCTGCCTGGGTGGAGGTCAGGTTCAATGGCTACCACTGAGGCCCCTGAGACTCACAGCTCATGTGAGAACTGACAGACTACAGAGCACTCTGTTTTTTAAGTTTCCAGTGGAAACCTCTGGTTTGTGAGTTAGATGTACATCTAACTCGCAAACAAGAGAACCAAGTTTTAATTGTTGCTCTGTTCCCCCTCTACCTCCCTTCCACTTTTGCTTCCACTAGAACACAATAGTACCAGACACAATGCAGACTATTTTGTATGTGTGTATATATGCATGCATACGTCAAGACACACATATATAGTGTGCACATGAAATTTGAGATGCATCTGTGCAAAAGTTAGTATAAGAGCAGTTTTAAAAGAAGCTGCTTTGAGAAAGGGGGCTTAATCTGTTGACCTTCTTCTTCACATTGCTCCAGAATTTGAACATTAATTCTACCATGCACCTCAGTAATGTAGACACATTTTAAGACCGGGCAGCTAAATGGGTACTCCAAGGTACGTTGGGAAATTAACCTATAAATGGAACAGAGTGTGTGGGGGTATATGAGTATAGGGGGAAGGCCCTCAGCCTTTAAATTGAAGCAGTTTCACATGAAGAAGAGCACATAAATTCAGCATTATTAGTGCTCCTGCAGCTCTAACTAAATCATTGTAAACTAAGAAGTGTTAGGGCTGGAAATGATTCAGAGTGAAACTTCTATTCCTAGCACTTATATTTTAAACCCCTTATTCTTAACTGCACACTACAGCTGCATGCTGCGTATATAAGTGTGAGGGGAAGAGGAATGAGCAGGAAGGAAACACAGAGGAACTTGATCCTCAGTTAATAAAGTTGTTGCTAAATGGTTTCCACCTAGTAACAGAAGAGGAGGGCATCTAAAGGGGAAAGAGTATTGTAAGATGTTTAATTTGCCTGATGAGAAGCATTGTTAAATTCACACTTGTTGAGACACACCCAGTCTCTGTAAATCTCCTTCTCTATCCCCACCGTTTCCTTTTCTAAACCGGGAGCCTTGCTGACTGAAGTCACTGTTGATAACATTACAGGAATGAGCGTCTGGTTGTTTATAGCTTCAGCAAGACAGGTGTCTGAAGTTTGAAAGACAATTGACTTCAGTGTGGCACAGCTGGTAAGGTTTAATTTCCCCAGTCATCTACCTCACCATCATAGAGGGTTGAGGTGCATGGACATCAGCTACCAAATTGCTACCATTTGCTTTAAAATGCTTTGTTTTAAATTGTTATTAGTTTTATGTTGACTTCTGTCTATACAAATGAGAGAGATCCAAAATGTCTCAAGCATCTGATTTTTGGACTGGGTAAGCTAACGTGTATTGTCTGTGTTCTTTTCTCACCATTTAATAAACTTCTACGATTTTCATACCTGCGTGAAGTTCAAGATCCTTTCTGAAAAGGAACTTGCCATCTTTTTTCTGATGACTTACATTTCTAACTTCAGGCTGCTGAAATCAAGGGAGGTCTTGTTATTGATTTTTAAATGAACTTTTTGACCTGACCCTTTTAGCTCTTTAATCCCATTGAGTTAAAACCAGTAACAAAATCATTGCAACTTTTCGTCATTCTCAATGTACTTTTACTGATGTAAGTTTACCTAGCTGATTTTCAGTTAATTTGCATTTCTTTTGTCATAACTTTAGAAGCTACAGTCCTTTTCTTATGTGAGTAAAACAGAGGAAGGTTGGGGAAAACTAGTATATTTCTAATGTGCATAGCTTAACATTATGTGACTACAAAAAGAACTAGTTCTTTTACATGCTGGATTAACTACTCTGTAGCCATAAGAAATACATTTTACAAGATAGATGTGTTTCCCTCTGTCTGGTATGCCATTCTTTAAAAATCATATATGGTTTTAAAGCAGCATGCAAATTTTGATAGAGGAAGGAGAAAGTCCATTAATCTCTAGCACAAATTTTGTTCCTAAAGGTGAAGATGTATTAATAGTTCTGTTAAACTGGTAACAATATTTATAGTATGCAGAAATATAATAGCATTTTCAGGGTGGATTTGTGGTACCTACAAATCTCTGGATAGTATTTTATGTAGCTACCACTTATAATCTACTGTATGTGACATCTTTTAATGTAATTGAAATATCTGTCAGCAAAACCTGTCAGTACAATCAGGTTGATCCCAAATATTTTAATATTTTGTCTGTTGTGGTTTTCCCACTGATTCATCAGTAAGAGGAGACTAGACACTAACAGAGTTATTTACAGACTATTGAGTAAATACTTTGAGTATTGAGTATTCACTTTGAAAACACTAATTCTATATTCACTGTACACTAAAGGATAATGATGTGTTCTTTGAATTTTCCAAACAAATATTTCCTAGGACTTTTATTTTGTATAGTGTCTTCCATAGATGCTACTGCTAAACTCTCTTACTCATTTAACTACCATTGAAGAGGTGTTTGGTAGTGAGGACAGAAAATATTGTAGATATTTGGGAGTGAAGAGACTGTTGATAGAACAAAATGAAACAAAAACCATAATGCAGATTCGTGTTGTGCTAGGAAACATAGGAATGCTATTGTGGACTTTAGCAAGAACAGAGGAGCTTTTTGTGATTGACCGCATGTAAAAAGCTCTTACTAATCCTAGATGTTGCTGTTCCATCTGTATTTGGTAGCTGTCCAAATTAGTTCTCTAAATTAATTGCTACAAGTTTCCTATAGAAAAGAGCAGTATTTTGCTTCAGTAGTTCTTCTAAACTTACTTTGTGTGGAATTGGATGGTTTTATCCATTAGAGAAACATGGTTGCCCTTCCACATAGGATGTAGCAAGGATTGAAGGTTTCCTAGGAAACATAGAAAATGAAAAACACACGAAGAGGATTAATTCATGCTTTTGAAGTCTGTTTCATTGAAAGATAGAATATTGCTAAAAAAAGAAAAAAATTTTACATTAATAGTTATCAGGATGAGAAACTTAGAAACACACCCGAGTGCTGTTAAAATATATTAACTCATTGAAGTCATTACATCTAACTTGCACAAGTCAAGCAGACATTATTTTTCTGTTTTGCAGGTAAAGATCCATTTCTTTTTTTTTTTTTTAAATTAGAATTTGTTAGAAAGCAGAAGGGACTGTAGATCCTGCTTTTTAAGAAGCACTACACTTAAAAACAAACTACACTTTTTTCTACTGTTAGAAAACAAGGTGTAAAACTTTATTTTGTATTTAATTTTTTGCCTTTTGGATATTTTTTCTTATATTGTGCTGTAATTTTTTTTATGAATTTGCTGACTGTATAGTTTAAATTTATATGTTTTCCTTTAATGATGCCTGCTAGATTTACTAATTGAAGAAAAATATATTTAGTTGGATTTCTTCCAATTTCAATTAGTTCAGCTTATGCCACACTTTCTGTTCTTAAAATATTTTAAAGCATGAAGTGTATTTAATGTTAAATGTTCCAGAATTTGATGCCTCATTTCAATACTGCAACTTCAGTATCTTCGTGAGTGCTATGTAATTCAGTGCAGAGGAGGCTTAGAGTACTGCTTAAAATGCAAATAAGACATCATGGAGACTTGACCTCTTCAGGAAGTAAGCCTCAGTTCAGGCTTTGTAGTAAATGTCCTAGCAATGGCTTTGTTCTTCATTGGGGTACATATCCTTCCTTTCTCCGAGGCGTTTTCAGAAAGAGCCTGCATTTGAGCTTCATAGCTCAAAGTAGCACATTAAAAGGAAATCCTTTTGAACTTCTAAAATACTGGTAATAATTTCAGAAAGCTAAGCTACAGGTTTAAAACATTTCTTCAGATAAATCACAGGTAATTTAGATGGCATTTATGTGATTTTTTAATATATATATCAGATGGAACATTTTATAGGAAAAGGGAGTCATCTGAAAATATATGAAGCTGTAGTGTGAATTGCAGTGTTGAGCTCTCCCGCAGTCACTGAGTATCGCTGAGGTAAAGATTCTCTTGCAAGTGTCATGTTTCAGAGTTCAGATGCCCTACAGTCTTGGATTCTTTTTTTCTTTTTTTTTTTTCTACTACCTCTGGTTTGGAAGATGGACCATTGTTTAGCCTTGTATGTGTTTCCATCAGTGATTTTTTTTTTTTTGTATCTGTATATATAAAGAAATTCAATAATTTTTTTCTTAACTGAAAAATATACCAAGTAGGATATTTATTAAAAAACAATGAAAAAGCATAGAAATACATTTTAAAATGTGTTAAGAGAAAAAGGATTGGCCAGACCTTCTAAATTCCTGCTGACAGAGCTTTCATTTACAGGAGAGAATGTCAGTCTTCTACTTCCTGGAAGTTTTTGTTGAGGGTCTTCTCTTGTTATTTTGGAGTGCTGAGCATGTTATTAATGGATACTTAGCAACTTAAACATCAGCCCTTCACTGTTAGTAAAGATATGGTATTTATTTGTGTAAGTATTATCAAAAATTATATTTAGTTGGGGAAATAATACATACAGATTGGTAAAAGAAAATTAAAAAAAATCAACGTTTGTACAGCTGACATCAGAGGTAAAAATTACATTTTTTATCCATGCCTTATGTTTTATCAGCTATTGAAACAGTATTTCTCCCTTAATGATGTACAGCAGATGTTTCAATATGTAAAACATAGTGGAATGAGCAAAATAGTTGCATGCTGTTGCTCTCAAAATCTGAATACTAGACCTTCATTGGCAGTGGTGATGTTCTGTTTTGGTTTTAAACAGTTTGCTTAACAATATGCTCTCAACAGCCTCCTTTAACACAAATAAAGGAAGCTATTCTACATCAGAGTTAGATACAGAGTTTCAATTTCAAGAGGAAATGCTGTGTGTGTCCCTTGAGCATAACACAATGTGAGATTTTACCTCTTCGAGTTGAAAGCTTTTAGGAATTACCTCCAGCCATCAACAAATAAATTAATGAGTAAGACTAAGACAAATGTTAGATCCATTCAAAAGAGGTACTTTCAAAAACAGTCAGTCTCTTGTTTCTACAAAATTGTGGGGTTTTTTTCTGTTACATAGGAAGGAAAAACCTAAGCACATGCTAAAATGGTAGAAATTCATACAGAATCACAGAAATTTTGCTTAACATATACATATGTTCTGCAACATACATATACAACTCCACTCTATATTGAGTCACTCACAATGGTGTAACTGAAGAAGAATGTATGTCTTGAAAATTATTCAGATTTACCACAACATCAGAAAGTAGCATATTGGTTATGCAGACGTAGATTATAGACACTTCTGTTGAAAAGACTTCATTTTCAGCCTATCCTTTAAATGCAAAGGTTTTGGTTTTTTAGTCTCAGGAAGATAATTATAAACTCTTTCTTACAAAGAAGTACAGGGACATAACATAGCAGGACTTACTCATTACTAACAGATCAATTGAATGCTGATACATACATTAAGAATTACAATAATTTCTTAGTGATAGTCTTCAGCACCATGATTATGAAGTTGAGTCCAAGATTCCTCTTGTAGCTGTCCTGTCTTGTTAGAAATGAGATAGTAGAATTTAAGGTGTCAAAAAGTAGTAGCTGAAAAAAACCTTTCCATTTATAACAAGGGAGTTAGTGGGCCATGAAATATGAAGCATCTCTGTTGCTAGCAGGGAACAGTGTAGTTTTATATAATCAGCATCTGTAACTGAAGGGAAACAGTTTTTCATGTGAATCTTATTTATATTATGCAGTAGTTTGAGCCCCAAACCTTAACAATAGAGGACTACGAATAACAAGAATATAGGGATTATGAGAATTGTTGTCAAATGGAGAGTACTGAAGGGAAATGCAAATTGTATTTTAGACTAAGATCATGGTTTCTTAATAGCTGCAATCCCTGAGGAAGGAAGGTTATCTGCCTCTCTAAAGTTACCTTTCCCCCCAGTTTCCTGCAGTGTACCTGGTTCTAGTACTAAATTGGATGGACCCTATATGTGTCCGACATCACCACAATCTTTATGGCTGACTACATCTTTACCATGAAATCATTTTAATATTCAATGACGTACATTACATGTAATTAGACTGTGCAATATTCTTATATCTGTTTTCTTTAGAAGCTATGCTGCATTATGCTTCATTTCTTCATGAGTCATGCTTCATTTTATGATACATTTTGCACTTCTAAGGCCTTTTATTTTGATTTTTCTTTTTTATTGCTCCTTCCATTTCTTCTAGAATTATTTGTTGACTTCAGGAATAAAGCTTCTAGCTCTGAGAAAGGGCCATCCATAACTTGTGCTAGAAGTAAAGCTGAATGTTACTGACTTTGTTCCAAATTATACTTAAGGAACAGCAAACTGGTAGCTATAGAATACCAGTAACTGAGATTCCCTTTTAAAGGTTTCTCTTAATTTCATTTCCATCAGGTCTTTAAATCACATCTAATTTATTTTTGGTGTTGGGTGTGTCATGAAGTCAGTCTTTGATTTCTAATAAGCTGGTAGACCTCTGTGGTATTTATCTTCATGAAATTTAAAATGCTATCTCCAAGTAAGTTCACATTTGATTCAGGACCCCACATGACTGCAGAAAATAGCATCTCTCAGTGACTGGTATTCATTCTTTCAGCAGTGTGTTTTCTTCATGTATGCAACTCTACTAAGCAGATCAGGACAGAAAAACTATCTAGAAAAATAGGGGAAATAGAGTGGTGCGACCAGTTATGAAACTGAATGCTTAGAAAAAAATAGATGAGCTTTTTGCATGTGGTACAAAGACCTGGAGCAATGTGTTCGCCAGCATATAGGCACCATGTATATTTGCTGAACTGGATGTCCTTAGGATAGGTTGTACAACTGTACAACAAATAAATATGTAATCAGTCTTGTTGTCTGACCTAAAAATGTGGTTTTTAATCCTGATGTATGTTTTTGATGGTGCTTTACATCAGCTTTTAATGAACAGCATTGTATGGTATTTGTACTCGCACTATATCTTTTTGTTGTTAAATATGTACATAATGAAAAACAAATGTGAAGCACATTAATGTAGTTAAGGAATGGAGGAAACCCATTGATCCTTATTTGAAACTGATGATAAATTTAGCTTTACATAATTCCTGGATTGCTTCAGATGATCAGACAGAAATAGAAGTCAGTTCAGAGATGTTCTATCCCCAATGTCTTTGGGTTTTGCATTTCTGAAGAACATAGGTAGTACATTTTTGTTATTTTATTTACTGACTGAGAAGAAGTCGGTGGAGAGGAGAACGGAAGCAGTGAGGGAGGGAGGAGACATGCTATACATTTCTTAGAATCTGAAAGTACAGTGTTGAAACCACATTCATTCTTATTTGCTCTTAGATTTTCAGAAAAAGCAACAACCGAATGGTTGCAGCTCTTTGAAGGGAGTGGCGTTCCATACGGCCCAATCAAGAACATGCAGCAAGTCTTCTCGGATCCTCAGGTTGGTCCTCACCAAGTCTCTTCTGTACATTATTATACGTGTTTTATGAATGTGGAGTAATGATCACTTTTCCTGCCACTCAGACCTGATTTTGGCTACTTTAAAATGGGATTTGGGAGGTTTATGATGGATTGAGTTTAAGCCAATAGTATGTCATATTAAGAAATAAATACAGATCCTAAAATTAATTATATACTTGGGAACTCAGATTTTGTTATAACAAATGAAACCATAGGTATTCCATGTCTCACGTAGAGAGTCTGTATTTCAAAACTGTCTGGTAAAACAGAGAAAGAAATAGAGTATGTTGCATTTTATCACATAAATATGCAGAAAAGTACCTCTTTTGATGCCCCCAAAAACCTAATTTTCTCTATGGAGTATGGATAACCAAAATCAGTTCTGCTTGAAAAAATGAACATTTTGACTGGAAAAAGAAAAATGAAGCACAAAATTCATATAAAGAAAGAATCTTAACCTTTTCTTGGCCTGCTGGTTTCAGTGGCTGAAAACATTTCACCTATGTATCTATTTTAAATGTTAAATATTACACTGAATTACACCTATGCTTAATTATAAACAGTATTTTTATTTTTTAGAATCTCTAGAGTTATATTATCTGCATATTCCCTGATGCCTCCCCTGCATTTTACCCTCTAGCTTAGGATGGGTTAAAGGGCCCAAGATAAACTGAATTATACTGTCTTGAGTACTGTAACTGGGTATTTTACGGCTACTCTAATGTGTGATGAATCTCTTCTAAGTTGATTTTTACTAAAGAGAATCACAAGAAAAAATAATTGATCATTGACTATTCTTGTTTTTTCTTCCAATTTTGTACATGTCCATGTCTGCTGTCAGAAGTGTTTGTCACGGCCGTGATTGTAGTGTTGGGAAAATAAGAGCAGGCAAAGCAATCTCTGTCATAAAATAATACGTTTATAATAAATATGTTTGTTATAAATATTATTATATTTCAGAGGCATAAAATAATATTTGTTAGGTGACTGCAGGGAAAGAGTCTTTTTTATTAAATAAATACACTCTTTCTCCTTAAAATGGTGTAGTATCATGCCATAAAGTATGCTTGGGCCAAATTTTTCACTTCATAACTTTCACAGGGATTAAGGTTCTGCTTTGAAGAACACACAGAAAGAGTATTTTACTCATACTTGGCTCTACTTGGGCCAACGTTGGAAAAATATTCTGTGCTTTTTTTGATGCTGTGAATTTTAAGAAGTTGAGTCTACTCTGAAAGAGACTGTTTTTAAAACATTATATGTCATGGGCTATTACCTCCCAAATTGAAAAGAGGTTATCTTGGCTACCTTGCTGTTGTTAGAATTCATCTAAATAATATTTTCACATATATATTATTATAATTATATAAATGGTATTTATAAATGTGTGTCAGGTTACTGCTTGACATAGTTAGCCTATCTATAAAAGGTATCATGATGCTTTGCAGTTAGATATGGCATATGCTAATCTCTTCCTCATGGAACTGCTTGAAAAGCTTTATCTTTTCTACATCCTTCTCTGAAAGACATGGCACCTGGACTTGCTATTGGAAATTGAATGCCAATATTTGTGCATAGCTGCATGTTATACATTAATTTCATTTCTGAAAGAAGCATTTTCTCACAGGTATTTTCAGTTCAAAGGAAGCAGGGGAAAAAAAAAGTCTGAGACTGTCTGACTGGGGAAGAAGTTTATCACCTGAGAGACTGCAATCTAGGTATCCTCTGCACTATGAGATCCCAGTTATAATGGGGGAAAACCAGCACCCACCAACAAGAACATACTCTAATCATAGCAAGATTTTTCATAGAATCATAGAATATTTTGAGTTGGAAAGGACCTTTGCAATGTCATCTACTCCAACAACCCTGCAATCTGCAGGGGTATTTTCAACAAGATTAGGTTGCTCAGAAGCCCCATCCAGCCTGATCCTGAATACTTTCAGGAAATGGGGCATCTACCACCTATCTGGGCAACCTGTTCCAGTGTTTTCCGACCCTCATTACAAAAAACTTCACTATAGCTAAACTAAATTGAACTTTTTTCAGTTTAGAATCATTAACCCTTGTCCCATCACAACAGGTCCCACTAAAAATTCTTATAGTCCCCTTTTAAGTGCTGAAAGACCACAACAGGGAATCCCCAGAGCCTTCTCTTTTCCAGGATGAAAACTCCTAATTCTCTCAGCCTTTCCTCATTGGAGAGGTGCTCCATCCAGCCCTCTGATCATCTTCAGAGCATTCCTCTGGACTCCTCCAACTCACTCGTTCCTCAACTGTGGACCCCAGAGCTGGACACAATACTCCAGGTGGAGTCTTATGGCAGCAGAGTAGAAGGGGAGGATCTCTTTCTTGATGGGCTGGTCACACTTCCTTTGATGCAGCCTAGGACACATTTCACTTTCTGGAATGCAAGCAAATATTTCTGGCTCATGTCCAGCCTCTNATTCCTCTGGACTCCTCCAACTCACTCGTTCCTCAACTGTGGACCCCAGAGCTGGACACAATACTCCAGGTGGAGTCTTATGGCAGCAGAGTAGAAGGGGAGGATCTCTTTCTTGATGGGCTGGTCACACTTCCTTTGATGCAGCCTAGGACACATTTCACTTTCTGGAATGCAAGCAAATATTTCTGGCTCATGTCCAGCCTCTCATCCACCAACTCCCTGTATTTGTTCTTGGCAGGGCTGCTCTCAATCTTCTCATGCCCCAGCCCATATTGATCCTGAGGGTTTCTTTGACCCAGGTGTAGAACTTTGGACTCAGCTTTGTTGAACCTTGTGATGTTCCTGTGGGCCCACTTCTTGAGCTTGTGCAAGTCTCTCTGGATGGCATCCTGTCCCTCAGGTGTGTCAGCTGTACCACTCAGCTTGGTATCATCTGCTGAGGGTGCACTTGATCCCTTTGCCTGTCATTCATGAAGACATTAGATAGCACTGGTCCCAGTAAAGTCCCCCTGAGGGACACCACTTGTCACCAATAGCACGTTTCACTAAGACATTGACCCATACCCTCTGGATGTGACTATCCAACCAGTTCTTCATCCACCTATTCATTGATCCACCCATTTTCTTAAGTGTAAGCCTGACCCCAGTCATCAAGTATGAAAACTTTGTAATAATTCTTCCCAGTGCTCCAATTATAATGTGGTTTTTTTCTCTGACTCAGTTTAGAGCAGAAAATACAATTCTAAGAATGATGTCACTCAACTTGAATTTGATAACCATGCGTACTGCTACTGTATAACAACATGTTAAACTCTTTAATTTTCCATAACACCGTTTGATCATAACACAGTAATCTGCTTCTCATCACCATTTGCTTTCAACCATTGCGAAGACTCCAGAAAAACATCAAACCCAGTGATACTTTGATTTAGCCCAATCTTATCTAATTCTAATAGATAATACACAGGCTTTGCTAACATCTTCCATTTTGTGTGTTACCATCAGGATTGGATCTAAAAATTTTATTTACTTCATTTATTGTCATTATCTTCCTCTTTGATCTTTGGATTTTTATGTCCATAATGCAAGCACTTTTCTTTGTAAGTGTAGTCTTGGCAGCATTAGTGACGAAGATGCACTGCATGGATGTCAGCTCAGCTGTCAGTAATGCTGTAAAGAGAGCTCTAGGCTGGTACCAGATGAAGACACAAATCCCAGGAGGGGGCTGGAATAGTGCAAGGGATGGCTAGAAGCACGTGGGAGGAAGTAGGGAGAAAGACAATTATAGGAGATGATTGAAATGGTCTAATGGAACTCGATTGGCTATAGGTGGGTTGTGTTTTCAAATTTTATTTTAACTAAAAGGACTGCAGAGTACTGGAGGCAGAGAGTGGCTTCTATAACTCCTATAAACTGAGATAAAACAACATCTTTTTTGATCCCAGGACATTTTATTAATACCATTAACAGCTTCACTCGTACTCCGTGAGCTGCCAAAAACCAGGAAATTTCTTACTAAGTTGGAGTGCCAGGTGATACTGTTTTTCCATGAATGGAGTAAAATGTCCACTTTTCCCACTGATTATAATCTTTTATTCATTTGTGAAGTTAGAATGAATACCACAGGCATTTGTACTGCTAAGTCAATCAGTCTGTGGATAGCCATATGTGTGTACTTGTGCATATGTGGATAAAACGTCTGAGAGAAAAAGGAGATTGACTAGTTAAGGGAACAAATTTCTTAAAATGTGAGGGAGAAAGGAATGTTTGTGAAAGTTCTTACAAATGCTTAATAGTACAGTATAGACTATTTTAATGAAAATTTATATAGTGAAACGTTTTAAAACTATTTTTAAAAGATGTGCTCTTTTAACCAGGCCAAGATAGTACAAACATTGAAAGAGTTCTTAAAACATTTAAAAATCTTATGAGTGACCTCAGTATGGTCCCATTTAACATACCCTGGGGAATATGTGTATGAAATACAATGTGGTTTGAAGCTTTCCAAACAAAACAAACTTAAAAGAGAACACCATTTTTAATAGAAACTAGTCAAATTCTCCCAAAAGATAAAACAAAACAAAAACAGGTACACACTGTACTGCAGCTAAGTATGCAAGAAGAAAGATCTTTGCTGGTTAAGTGAGGTGACTGAAGGTTGTTGTTGTTGTTTGTTTGGGTTTTTTTTTAAAAATTGCCCTCCCCTTTTTTGCACTGTAATTTCTTTCTACATTCTTTTATGCAGTGTTGGCTGGCATATACAGGAAGCAACAAAACAACCCAGAAAAAGTGGGCAGTTTAATAAATTGTAATCTGGTGTTCTACTATGTTAAAACTCATGTTGATGAGTTTTACCATATGATTTTTGTCAGCTGAAAATAAAATGAAAACCATGCAGTGGCACTTCCCCCATGCCCCCCCAACAGTTACAGTCATACCACACAAGTTGAGTACATCAGGTGTAAGACATCATCCTGATGCATCACTTCTGAGAAATATGGGGAGGGAAATATCGGAGCTGAAATATCACAGCTGGCCCTGATTTCAGCTCCTGCCAAACACCTGCAGACTCTAAAAGGATACCATAACAAAACTCCACCCTGTGGCAAGAGGCCATCCCTTAACAACCATTCCCTGACTTTGCATCACTATAAAAATTAATTTAACATTTTTTACAGAAACCTTAGTCTTCCTGTCCCAGAAGGCCATCACAGTTCCTTTAGCCATTTCTCTGAATATGCCTCAGAAAAAAAAGTCACAATAAACTGAGTATTGAAATATCTGATAGCTGGCAATTATTTGATGTTTTAAGTTTATTATTTGTGGAAACTTATGAAGGTGGTAGTTTGGTTTTTTTTTTTCATTAACCTTCAAGTTGTCTCTTATTTTGGAAGTCATTTCATATGCATCCTGGCAAAAATTTCCTAGCATCTGGTAAAAGCTTCTACATTCAGTATTGTGAACATATAAAACAGCAAAAGTTATAAAATATGTAGGGTGTTCTTGTTTTGGTGGTGGTTTTTTGTTGCGTTTTGTTGGGGTTTTTTTTAATTTTGTGGGGTTTGGTGCTGATTTGGGTTTGCTTATGGTTGGGTGTTATTTTTGTTTGCTTTTGGGTTTTTTTTTTTAAGATGACCATATTTTAATTGTTATTCTTTGTTGAAATAGACTTTTGTGGCACATTGAGGGCTGTCCCAAGACAAATGAAATTATATTCATGTCCATAATACTATAGGGAAGTTTTTTACATGTAGAGGTTTCTGCAACTGAAAAGCAGCTGATTGAAGGCTGGAGGTAATATGGTATGTCTGGAAGTAATTCCTGACAGACAAGAGAGAGGAATTAAATTTTGCATGTGTCTATTAAATAAGTACTGAAACTGGTTGGAAATCTTATGATGGAATGTTTTTACATTTAAAAATGCCAATTCATTGAAAGTGAAACATCCAGATGAACACATCTAAAATTAAACTGTACTTTGAATCAGAAATTCAGCTGTATTTGTGCCTCTCTTGCTACACTGAAAATGTACACTGCCTGGCTTTGGAGTTTCAAGACAAATTTTTACTTCCGTTTTTAAATTCTATGCAATGAAAAAACACCACACCACCAGCCATACCCAGCCCTTTAATTTTGTCAAGAGTAGCTCTTTTATACTAACTTACAATTGTTTTCAAGCTTTTGGCCTGTGGGAATTTTATAAAAGTAGATTCTGTTCTAAAGGGGAATGGATTAAGAAACAGAATGTATTTTGAAGAAGTGAAATGGAAAATCCAATTCCAATACTGTTTGTAGTATGTGATTTTCACATATACATAATTATGCAGTATATATGTAGTATGAGAGAGTTCTATATTCTGATGTTGTAGGAAAGTCTCAAAATGAAACAGCACTTGTATTTTGGTATGAGGAATATTGTAATAGGAAATGTGTTTTAAATTTTGGCTGTAGTGAAATCTGGTCCATGACTATGCCATGTTTGTGCATGGCCTGCCTCTGTTACAATGACTCGTGGAGAGCTTATAGTGGAGAAGTCTTGAAAAAGACCTGTATGTTTATGTTAATGACAGGATTTTGACTGTAAACACATTTAATATACAACTACTGTCCAGATAAGAAAAATAATAGTGAAGGGGTGTGGCGACTGATTGCACAGACTCGGGTCAGTGAAGATACTGAGATGTTTATAGCAAAAAGCAAACTGTTTATACACTTCTTCAATACACAGTATTTCTTTCCTTATATGGTATTTTTCACTGACAAACCTATCACACACTGCCACGTCAGCAACACACTTTAATGTCCTTGTATGGAGGTGATCTCACGCTGTTCACTCCTCGGGCAGGCTCCAGCCGGCTTCTCTCCGAAGGGCGTCTGTCGTGTGGCATTTCTTCCCCCCAAGGTCAGGTGGAGACAAGCTTCTCTGTGCTGCCATGGCGTTCTGCAGGCGCATCCAACAGCCTGTAGCTCCATTCCATCATATCTCCCTCTACAAAGGGGTAGCTCAACAATTTCTATTATAAGGTTTTGTTTTTGCTTGCCTTTAGCTTTACAGAATTTCCAGTGCTGGTTGTCTGCTTAAATCTCAAGTACATTGGAAACATTTCTGGTAAAATGACCCACTCATGGGGGATAACAAGTTTGCAGAAATATGGGGTTTTTTACCAAATCAACATATTCTGACAGCTAGTTTTTGCCTTGGAGCTCTTCTGCTCCATTTTAGAGAATTGGTTCTTTCTCCAAGAGACTTGAGCAGAAAGTTGATGGCAGTGTCATAGATACGCCATTTTGTGTTCCGTGTTTTTAAGGTTAGTGGAAAGAAGCTGTCTATTAGTATAGAGGACTGGAGTCCCACACAGTGCATGCTTTCACCTGCTGCCACATGTTCCACATGTCCTTTATGAATTTCTTGAGCCCAACGGTGCCAGTTTTGCTTGAGACCTGGATAAGAAATTGTCTCACTACACTAGATCAAATGTTTAGGGTTTTTTCATGCTTGAATTTTGATTCCTAGAAATGCTACAATAAATAACACCACCAACTTTACTGTAGACCCTCTAATTCATACACATTGTGGTATTTTTAAAACAGGTAATGTCTTTCTGTTGTACCGTCTTCCTGAAGCATGCAGTATAGACTTGACTGATTATTAGGAGGGCATTTAGTCTGCCTTCTGAACCAGGTTGTCAAATTCTTAATTCATTTAATTCAGAGTATAAAAAGAAGTCAACGAGGTAAGAAGTTGCAGAAATATAGCTTCCTTTTTATAGAAGTTGAATGCCAGGCAGGAGTCTCTTCCTCATCTGCCACACAGTTCCCACCTGGTTTTGGATAAGTCACTTCAATCAAAATACTGAAAGGTAAATTCATGTGTGTGCCTCATGTTTTGAGTACCTACCTTGTGATGCCATTTGCAAAATACGCACAAGTGCTTAGTCCTCGTGGATGTAAATGAAACTGTTTAAAGTATTATTTGAGCACCTGAAAAATGTCATATTGTTAAAATAGCTGAAAAACCTAACATAGTGGATTTATCCTTAATTTTCTCTATTTTGGCTTCTTAGCCATGAAGTTGGAACTCTGAGAAGCAGTGTTGTTAAGATGCAGTAGTTACGCTTCTGGAAAGTATAACTTCTCATGGGAGAGCATGAGAGAAGTTGGCAAATTAAATTTTTTATCATGTGATTTAACTGATGTATATTAAAATAAGGCCTTCTGAGAAATAAAACCACTTTTGAACATCTTTACTGAATGATGGAGGGTCATGACAGGAAATAAGCTGAGCATGCACTTATATTGCACTGCATTTTCTCTATGCAAGCAAGCAAGTGATGCTTAGGAGTAACACTTCTACAGTGCCCTTTTAAGTGTATATATATATGAATGGTATGTCTTTAGCTAATACTATTTTCACTGAGAAGAGCATGATCTAAATATTTGTGGGTTATGGAGAATATTAAGTTCTCAAAAAAGAGATCCATTCTCATAAAATACTCAGTTGTGTTTAAAAATTACATTGCAGTAATGGTCATGTAAGGACATGAAGAGTCACCTAGCCTTTCTGGGCATTTCCTTCTAGAAGGACACATGTCAAAAAGCCATGCTTGGGCATGAAGCAAAGAGCCTATTTTTGAAACCTCACAGTCTTTGTTAGGCCTTAGTGTTAGGAGTCTATAATACGTGTCCCTTGTGCCTCAAACTCTTGGATTAGTTTCTGTACTTGCAGGAGTTACACAGTGGTTCCCTAATCTTGCAGCTCATCAAAGTGGCATGAGTTGGTTTCAAAAAATTTGTATTTGGCGTCTCACACTACCAGAGTATGCTCAGGATAAGGCCATCAAACTTTGATATACTGAGCTAAATGATGTACAAGTTCTGAGAAGTCCCCTACAAAGTCTAAGCGCAGCCCTCATTTCTGTTTGTATAACTGTGTACACTGTGGGGTCAAAAGAGAGTTTTTAATTAACCCAGTTTTTGCATTTATGTAAAGTTTGATGAGTGTTAAGACTGTTACATGTATGGGAAAGGAGGGAATACAAGTATATGTCTATCTCATCAAGTCTCTCAACCTGAAGTAAGTTTATATGCTGAAGTAATTGATTCTTTAGAAGTTAATTTTACTTTTTTTTTTTTTAATCTGAGCATTCACTGAATCATCATGACAAAGTAGTAGTTTAAATAGGTGTTCTTTGCTTTTTCCACAGTATGGAAATTGTGAGACTATCTATGACTATTGGTTGCATGACTCAGATCAAATAAGTATATCAAATCAAGTAAGAAAATATCATTGTTTGTTCTAAAAAATTTTTTTCTTAAGTAGATGTGACTTCATTTACTAAGCAAATTTTTAGAAGAACCAATAATAAACACTGGGATTTCAGACTAAATTTTAGCCATGCTTCAGTATAACTTCCTTGAACAAAGGGTTGCTTTTAATGTTTCTTATGATATTTTTATTTTTTCAAAATAAATGCCACCAAGTTTTCTTGGAGTTCATTTGAACATAGCCTGGAGATATTTTTTGTCTCTCTCAGAGACCATAAGGGCTAGATTTTATCCTTGGTTACATTGTTTACAAACTAATATATTTATAAGTAGCATGGTGAAGCTTTGTAGTGTGAGTTAAGTTTTGTAGGCATGAAAATACTAATGATATTCTGGAGAATATATATTCTAGAATCTCTCAAATGGTAGTAGCTATAGATAATGATACATGTGTTCCAGCAAGGAGGAAAATAAAATGGAAAATCCAATGACAACAACAAAAACTATGCTGAAATTGCAGAAACTGTGCAGATCAGGCTGCACTTATCGTTTGGTCTTCAGGTGCTTTACTTGAGTGCTCAACTGGGTTTAGAAATCTTAGCTCAAGCTGTGACCCTGGCCTGTCATCCTGAAATTACAAGATTTCCTGCACTCGTTAGCCTAAGATCATCTTGGAGTCCCACTCATTGCTGAAAAAAAAGGTGATATTTTCAGATGACATGCTGACATGTTTATTTTACATTGTAGTTTTGCAATAACATTTAAAGAAAATGTACTGTTTTAGTTTTATGCCTCTTACTAACAAGGAGAAATATCTGAGCCATGAGAAGACAAGTATGTAGGCTGAGTAGGAGTGAGTATTTGAAGATAAAGATTTCCAACCACCACAAAAAGGCATTAATTAGTCAGGTAAGCTTTCTCTGTCATTGCCATTTTCTCTCTCATCTCTGAGTGGTTTCGTTTAGGTTTCTAGTATGATTCAAGTAGACAGTTTATGAGGAAGAAGGAAGTGTTTCCTCACTGTGCATGGCCATTGTTTTAAGGAATTCATTCTAAGTTTAAAACTGCCTATAGCATTCAGATGTCAGCACTCAGAGCAGCGAGCCACATGCTGACATTTTCTTCACACAATTTCAATTGGTTAGTTAGCAGCTGTAGCACTTAATTATAACAATTTAAATTAAAAATTATGTAGTTTTGTAGTACATGTTTTAAGGGTAAAACTTCTGTTGAATTACGTATAAATCTTGATTAATGTTGTTCGTCTGGGGTGGTCTTCAAAACTTCTTTTAAGTCCGGGAAAACAATCCAGGTTTATTGTTATTTGAAAAACCCCAAACAACAAAAAGCCAGATTTTGATCACATTTACAGACAGAACTTTGGGATGATCCAGCTGAATTTTAATTGCTTAGGATGACACCTGAAACTCCTCGTAGCTCACAGAATAAGAAAATGAAAATGAAATGACATGAGAGGTCACCACAATGTGAAGGTAGTGTGTTAAAGGTGATAAATGGTAGTATTAAATATGAGATCCTGATTCACATGTCAGAGAAGAGAAAGACAGAAATCAGGAATTTGAAGCCAAGTTTACAAATGGTAAGAGAAAGACAAAAGAATAAATTGAGATGCCAAGCAGATGGTATTTACACTATGGATCCCAGTTTAATTTCTAAGAAAAAAACAGTAAGTTAAAAAAATCCTCTTTAAATACAAACAAAAACTGCTAAGTTCCTCTCTCGTGTTTTTCTACCAGTGTTGCAAACATTATATGCATCTGTGATGAACTGTATGGATTGGTGATCAGAGAGTTTCGAGAGTCACGCTAACAACCTGCGAGGGCCATTTTGAGGGGTTGCTGTGTGTTTCCATGAGCTGGGTTTTGGCGAGAAGCTTCTCCTAAATGTAGTCTGATGCTCTCTTGGCACAGAACAGGCAACTGTAACGCATTTTCCTGCAGTCCTCAAGTCACACCCAAAGCAGACATGAGCAGAAAGGCCATTTTCTATCTGCACATCTTGTTCTTCCAGGTACTGTATTTGTACAGCTTCACAAATGAGAAAGAGAAGTTAGGATTTCTCTACTCCTTCCTGTGATGCTCAAGACACCTGTTTCTCTAAAATAGTTGGTCTCTGTGCCAGTCATCAAGATACAGGCTTTGAGTTTGAGAAACTCTTTAAATCAGTTACATAATAACAGACTTTGTAAAAATCTCCCTCTTTTTCCTGATTCCCCTGAAAATCTGTGAAGTGAGAAGAGTATTTACCGACAACTTGAGTGTGCAAACAATACTCCCCCTCCCCCAATGTTGTGATGGTCCCCTACATTCAAAAGACTTATGAATCCCCCATCTGTCCATGAATTTACTGAACTGGTTTTGGATATGTGATTTCTTTCATGTTGAAAACTGCAGTAGCAAATTGCACTGCCCATTTTTGATTCTTCTATGTACCCTAATACCAAGACATGGTAACAGAATACAGATGCTTTCCTACTACTTTCATGGCATTACTTTTCATCTTTAGGTATTTTTCTGACTATTGACTCTGTTTTTAACATTTCCCTTGTGAACTTAATACTAAATCTGAAACGGGTGTTTAACTGTCTGTATAATATGTATTTTCTGGATGTAGCGTTTATACCCAACTTATCCTATAGCATGCTATGTTCTAGATGGAACTTAAGTTCTGTTGATATAGTATTCTGTGTTGTTTACTCTCCACCATAAACTGTTATATTTGAAAAGAGTTATACTTTGCATGGCAAGCCCCATTGATTGTAAGAACCTGTTGGACTTTTCAGTGTTACACATTCTTATTTCTAAGGTGTAAGAATATGCACTTAATAGGAGTGTATACTTGAGGATTTCTAAGTTGTGTTTTGAAACACAATATATATTTTTGATATAGACTGATATTTCTTTAATTGCCTTTTTTTTGTCTTAAGGCCTAACTTCAGTAAAAACACTGCCAAAACTAGTGTCAGTTATAAATATGTGTTATTAAAAGAAGGTGACATTTAGTGTCTCCGCAGTGAATTTTCAAAATATTTGGAAATTTCAGTAACATGCTTTCACATCTTTATCCTCTGAATATGCCCTTTCAGAATCTAAGAAATTAAAACGATTCTCAGCCAAACAGCTATTGTAATTAAAATTAAAGGCACAGCAAGACTAGGGCAATTGCTAATCAAGTAGATATCTGACTATGCTTTATTGGAAGCAGGTTTATAAAAAGAAGAGCAAATTGTGGGTTCTTGTGACATGTTTGCTCTTCAGCAAGACTTTTCGATCCATACATATTTCCTATTTTAGAGCAAAATGCAAATGCATTCATTCTCACTGTGTATGTTTTCCTTCACTTTTTAGATGAGTGATGGAAAAATAAGCATGAAATGAAAGAACATGGAGATAGTTTATATCTTCAAAAGTCATCTAGGAAAGGGTGTAGTAAGAACTGTCACTGTGATTTCACAATACAAACACTTTTTCCAAACTTCTTGGCGGTTTTAGGTGAATTTTTGTTTTGAACACACCATATTATGTGGATACTACCCTTCTGCTGCTTCAAAAGGAAAGACAGATGCACTCCTCACACTGTAGTTGTATGCTCTCTGAGATTATTGCCTTTGCATCAGTTTGGTCTTTGTCAAATCAAAGGAGCAAAAGCCAGTGCTGCAATCTTAATCGATGTAGCTGTCTAATTGACCATCTAAATATCCTCAGAAGTCAGTGGGGTGATGGGTGAAACTGAAAAAAAGCATTTACTTAAGCATGACTATGGTTTGTATTGGGCTATGTCCTTAACTGAAAATTAATATGCAAGCCATGTAGATGTTAAAAAGACAACAAATTACATTAGATAGCCAGTGAATTTGGTTTGTTAATTCACTGTTTCCTTTATTTCTGATGAAACTGCCAGTAGGTAGGCCAGCATTTGTGTGGTTGGAAAGAAACCTCAACATGAGTATTTAACGTTAAATCACAAATTCATTTATAGAGGCTACTATTTTACTAGAGGGCGTGTGGAGAATTTAGTCTTAATTACTCAGTCTTGACTTCTTAGCAGGTCACAAGAGAAGTAACAGTATTCTTAGATTTTAGGTTTTAGTAAGAAAGGTATTTTTTCTAGATTTGTGTCAGGAACGTTTTTCACTGCTTTTTGTACACACTTTCCAATTAAATGAGAAGAAATAGGTGTTATACCAAAGTATAAAGTCTATACATAGCAATTAAAGGCTTGAAATTTACGTGTATATAGTGTAATTGGGAATTGTTTTGCCAGTTATAGAATAAGAGAAAATAGTCTTGCTGCGGAGGAATTGCCTGCTGCTCTGTGTGGTTACTTAATAAGACATCAAATTTGCCTGAAGTTTTGAGTCAAAAATTGCATATAAAATACATTGCAGCTTGATTTAACTGGATTAGAAATGATGAAAGGGGATAATGTGAGATTTGCTCTCATTAGAAAACCTCCCTCTTCTTATTTATGCTTGTGAAGTAAGTTATGATCTCCTCAAAGGTACTGTGCTCCAAATTCCCATTTCATGTTTAATTTTAGGATTTGTTCAAGGTCTCCAGAGAGGTTACAGAAAGTAATAAAACTGTGTAGGGCGATTGCAGTAGCTGATAATATCCATCATGTTTTCTCTGTTTAGTGCCTGCATGTTTTAGTTGGTTGAGTTAAACAGTGAAGTTCTCCCTTCTCAGTCCCTTATATTGGAGTCATTGCAGCTGTTCTCAGGAGAATAAAAGACTAAGCATATTTGCTGACCTAACAATGTTTTCTGTTACCAAAGCAAAGGATTTTTTCAAATGTATGTAGCCTCGTGCTGGCATGTGCTTTTCCTAGCAGAGAAGTATTTGACAGGGGAACATTTCTGTACTGCTTTCTTGAAAAACTGGTATTATGGCCTGACTCTTGCTCCTGTTAGGAAAACAGAGCTTAAAAGCAGGTTGTTGGGTTCCCCCTGCCCCCCGCCCCCTTTTTTTTCTTTCCTTTTATATTCTATGTTTTAGGCTTTTGCTTCTTCAGACAACAATTATACTAAATAGAATGGGACTAACTTTTTTAGTGAATCAATCACTAGAAGTATGTTTGTGGAGGAGATAAAATTATTACAAATTTATATCAAATTTGTGAAATCCTTTTAAATATTGTCAAAAGTTTAAATGTGAATAAAGTAGCAAGGAGACAATCAAGTTTGTTTGGTTTTTTTTTTTTTTTAAATATACTGTATCCTGGATCAAAAGTGATATCTGAAGACATGTTTCCCTTCACTCAGAAGAATTCTCACTAGCATTACTGTTATAATACTCTATTATGATTATGGTACTATTAAGATGGGATTTTATTTTTCCCTTAAAGAGGAATGATGAGGTTAAATTAATCCAAGTCATCTATTTTTCTGATCCAGTGAGCTGCCTACCAAACAGCTGAAAACTACAAGATCCCCAGCAGCTACTTTAGACAAGTGTAGCAGGAAGAGGGTCTGTCAAAGGAGTCTGGAAGTAGTTCACAGCAGAAGTAGTTCACAACCATATAATTGGTTGTCTTTAGTTCAATTAGAACATCTCATGCATCTCATACAAATTAGATCTTTTTCTTCATACGGAGGAAATCTGGGGTTGGTTATCAATTATTCACCTGGCTCTGGTATTTAGAAACTTTAAAAGTAACTTCATGCCAAATATAAAGTTCATCTTTTTAATAAAATCTTGCTCACTTTTTGCCCCAAATATATTTTTGAGCATTCTGACTTTTCATAATCCAGAAGGTTTATGCTAAATTCTAGATTTTTGGTAAAATGTTACTTTTAAAACACAAATTTTTAAGGAAAATTTGACTTTTGGCTAGAAAACCGAACTTCACAATCCCCTTTTTGTATTGTGGAAGCAATACATGCTTTTGCAACAGCTGTTGTTTTTTTTTTACAGCTCACTTAAACTCAGTTAAATGTGTTAACGCTTTTGAAAACGCTTATCTATGTATTTTTTTTAATTGGTACTGTTTTATACTGCCTTAAATCAAGATACACATAATGATGAGTAACAGCAGAAGGCAGAATAGGAAAACTTTTATTTCATTTATATTCATTTTTAGGCAGGAAGTTCTTCATAGATTGGGTGAAGTTGGTTGTCTCCAGTATGTTGATGATTTAAAGCTCCAGCTTTAAATTGTGGCTAACTTCACAGCTTTGCATACAGTGGCAACAGTTGAGTGTTGATTTGTGCGTTTTCTTGCTTTTAAAAACCTGAGAACCAGATATTTCTGCAAGGAGTGTTCTATGAGCATTTTAGCATAGCAGGGCTTTGGAATATATTTTCTTGTGGCTAAGTAGATAAATACCAAGAAAGAGATAGCTACAATAGAAACAATTTATATATGCTTTTTTCAGAGCAAGATGGAATCTTCACCTGCTTGCACTTACTTTGGCCTTTTCCTAAACTCGAACAGCTCCAGGGAGTTGAATCTGAAAGGTGCTGAGCATTTTTGACCCCAATCCATCAACCAGCATGCTTCTCATGCAATGTTGCATTCACAACAGCGTGATTATTCATGCTTTTTTTTTTACACTTTACTAGTCTACACTTCACAATGTTTAATAGTTTCCATTTCATTATTGAATTTCATATATTCTTCCTCCATAAAAGATTTTCTTTTAATATTTTTGTTTCTATTGTGACTGCCTCAAATGATTTGCCTTTGTTCTGCATGGATGAAAAGCTAGGTGGTGTTGCTGGGTTGCCTTTATTTTGGAATTGTTTGCTATGATGTTCATCCCTATATGCCTAGTCTCTTTCTCTCTGCTGGAAATACTGTCTGTTCCTCTTGCTGCTATTTGCAATGCAAATTCATTGGGCCTTTTTATATGTATGTGTGTGTCTGTAAGTATATATATTGCCTGTTTTTTGCAGAAAATTGCAATTTTAATATCTAAATGCACTAATTTAATTTTCTGATGTGATGGCTGATATACTGTCATTTTTTTCTAGTGTATTTTATTGAGATTTTAAAAATTCTTTGGATCAAGAAGTGTGCTTCCACCATTCATTTACGTGCCACGTTTCTCTGTAGCACTGAATACCTAGGAACAATACCAGCAACGTTAATTAAAGGATATGCATCAATGCAAAAATGGGTAAATGCCATTATAATATAGTGAAAATTCTAGCCATTGTACTATGCTCACTAGCACAAAATTATTTGTCCAATTTACTGAATTTACATATTTTTATTAATTGGAAACTTCTTTTATTTAATGCAGTGTTGCATGGATCATACAATGTAGTTTGTGAGTTCAGCCTTTGTATACCCAATGGTATGTAAAATACTGTGTGTTTCCCTGGGGTCCCTACTGGGGCCAATATTGTTTAAACTCCTCATTAATGACTTGGATGGGGGACTGAGTGAACCTCAGCATGTTTGCAAGTGACACCAAAGTGGGGAAAGAAGTTGATGTGTTGGAGTGTAGCTGCTGTTCAGAGGGACTTTCACAGGCTGGACAAGCAGTCTAGCAGGACCCTCATGAAGTCCAAGAAAAGCAAATATGGGGTCCTGCACCTGAGACTGAAAAGCCTCAAGCAGCATTACAGCATAGGGACTGACTGGATAGAATGCAGATTTACACATAAAGACCCAAAGATCTTCATGGACAGCAAGCTGAACAAGAGGCAGCAGTGTGTCCTTGTAGGAAATACTAATTCCATATTGCACTAAATAAATAAATCATAGCACCAGAAGTGCATGTTGACATAACAGGCAATGGGCGTAAGTTGCAGCAGAGAAAATTCTGATTAGATGTAAGGAAGAAAAGTTTTGCAGTGTTTTTAGTTAGTTTTAGATCAGACATGCTGTGAAATCCTCATCCTTAGAGACAGTCAATACGTGCCTAAACAAGACCCTGAACAGCCTCTGCTTTACAGGAAACTTGGACCAGAAGACTAACAGAGGTCTGCAATGATCTGCTAATGATGTATTTAAAGTATGATTGCATTCATTGTTTCAAAGACACAAGTAGTGGCCTCTGAGTAGGCATGAAAGCTAAATTGTATGACTATGCAAACGTTTCTTAATAGAGGATTCTTAGAGTGCAAGCAACAGTTAAAATGGGGAAGGTAGAGGACTGTGAATATTTCAGTAGTTTAGAGGCATGTTCAAACTGAAATTTCAGCAGGCCTGCTTTTATGTTTTTCTTTTTACTGGTATCACTTCTGCCTTTTTCTGCAGTGGACGATTTTTTTACACTAAGAAATTGGATCAGTTTGCCAGCACCTGCAAAATACGGAGAAAGCGATTTCCCTGCCCAAGAGATATATTTCTGAATAACTTTTTTTTTAAGTCTGAGGAGGCAAAAAAAATAAAGGAGGGAGGAAGTGATTTTAGGGTCCACTGTATTAGGGGAGAAAAGTTAAAGGGAAAAAAAATGGTGCATAAACCAGACGGTTTTATTTAAAACATCCAGAGCTGATAAGGGAAAAAAATGGAGATACAACACACAGGCTGCAAATGCAGTTCTCATGATTTAAATCTGGACGGCTGTACAGTACATCTGTTTAACATCTTGCAGTTTCAAGTACTGTGCCTTGAAAACCTTCTGTCAGTGTGACACAAGAAATAAAAGGTTATGTTATGACTTTCAGATGCAAACCTGTAAAAGCTTTATCTAATAGCATACCATCTTTTATTAACCCATTGCTGCTGCTCACCTATAATTCTTTTGCCAGTGATGTTGAGAGATTCTACTGTATAATAAATGTCAACTCTGACTGCAACAGTAGTTTTGTAATTGCATTAAATTATTTATTTGCTGTATGTAAATGGAAAATTTACATCTCTATATACTTCCTCATCTGTTTTCTCTGTTGCTCTTATTATTCAGCTATATAATTTTTTTGATTAAAGAAATGGAACAGATTATTCTATTTCTGTCATAACCTTTGAGAACAATTAGAGTTGCTCGGAATAATTTAAACAGTTTCAAGATTTGTGGTACCAAAAGGGATAAAATACTAGAGTGGCTTAAAAATAGTATTCTTTATTCAGAGCTCTGATTTTTAAGGCTACAGAGTTAAAATGAGTAAGAGTATAATGGTTGCCTGCTCATTAATGTTAGGTACTTCTGCATCTCAGAATTTGAAAAAGATTATCAACCTTTGCTCACAGGACAAAGGTATTGCATAAAAATGGTGCTGTCAAAATCTTGACAGAGCTGTGCTATCAGGCTAGGTGTTTATCAGGCTAGGCTGAAGTTTGCTTAGCTATAGAAAATGTGATTAGCACATGAGGGGTTCTTCGGTGTTCTGCACAGCAATTACTCAGGAGCTGAAGGAGTGTTATGATACATTTACTGGAAAAATTATTTTAATCTCTTAATATGGAATCTGGAGCAAATTGCTCTGGCTTGCCCACTCCTGGTGTATTAGTACCAATATTGCACATCGAGTCAAAGAGAACTGAGGGGCTTTATCCCCTAGAAATGCTTCATAACTTGCCAGATCAGACTGTACAAACTTCCATCTGATCATAATGGTTGAAGTCTGGCGGTTCTGAAAGCAGAGTCTGGAGGTTGATCATAAGTTTTGTCAGTTCCGTGTTTTCTCAGAGTGACCGTGGTTAAGTTATTCAGCCGCGTAGTGCTGTGTTTTCTGTACTTACAAAATATGGAGAGTAATATTTACCTTGCTGAAACATGCTTTATTTGCTGTCTGCCAAGCACTTTAGAGGTCTTTGGCTGAAATCTCAATGAGTGCTGCTATTTAATATATTGAAGTGTGATTTGTTGGTTTTCTTTACAAGGCACAGATGGTCCCCACGAAACAACGGTAATTTCTTTACCTCAAGGAGCTGATGCCACGCATACAACAGAAACATCACAACAGTGAGCTCTGCTGTATGACCTACAGTGAGTGGGTGTGTGAAAGAGAGAGAGATAGCATTTCCTTCATAGACATACACACCCTCTGACCCAGACTAGGGAAGAATCTGCTCTGCAGAAGGTTTGCTTCAAGGGATTTTCCACATGTATTTTATTATGTTAAAGCTGATAGTGGTGACAAGTTGCACGTTAAGTAACTGTTTCTTCAAAAATGTCCTGTTTATATTCTCTTTAGGAAAAGTGATGTAATACTGAGTTTCTCAGATAAACAAAGTCATTCGGTTATAGAGTATGTTACTATTGCATATGAACCTTGCTCTCATCTGCCCCATACCTATTCATTTTAGGCCTCTGGCTTTATATGATGATTACTGGCATGTTTAGGGACAAATGTATTCATATTCACTAAGTTAGTAGCCAGTGGTTTTCACCAGGGAAATAAGTTTATTTTGCTGTTAGTAATATGGTTTCAAAAATATCAGCCAGGACTTCAACATAAGAGTCAGTGAAACATGTGGTCCTAATCATTCCCTTAAGAAGGAGACATGGTATATTTTCCATTAGCAATGGTGCTTACAGCAAATGAATAAATATAGAATGAAATGTATGCATGTATTATAACTTCAGTGTGTGTGTATCCATTCAAACATGCATGTGCATGTGTATGCTTAGGCATACTCCCAGTGAATGTAACATGATGACTACTGTAAGAGACCCAGCCTTGGAGAACAAGGTGGTTGGTAGATGAATGGGAAGATGCAGCTGTTTACAAATTAATTCTACCCTGCTTCCCAAGGCAACAAAGTTCAAAATGTGTGTTTGCATCAAGAAACTGGCATGAAAGAGCTACAGTCAAATTGCTTGTAGCAGTATTGGTCTTTTAATATAGCCCTTACTCAGAGTTCATAATGGCAGAATTGCAGCCCCCACCCCTTGCAACATGCTATTCCAGTACACAGAGACCAGCCTTAGCTGGACTGGTCATATAGAGTATGGCACTGGGAAATGGAAGTAGAGAGAACCATGCTTGGTAGGAGCTGTTTTCTCCCATTGAATCATGAGGGCACTAAGAGTCTTTCTGTTGATGCCTTACCCACTTCCCTCTTAGAAGAATTGCCATAGGAGGGTATACTGATTGGCAGAAATTAAGTCCTGTTTCTCCTTTGCCTTCTTGCAACCTTCCCACTGCTGTGCCTGGAGCCTTCCAATGGCAGAGCCACAAAGCAGAGCCCTATTCTGCATTCTTCATGGTTAGGTTCCTGTGGGACATTGGAGCTGGGGCCTGGATATTATTTCCACTTTCTCTGGTGTTGGCTAACTTTGTCATGCTTGATGCTCTATAACGCACAAGATAAAAAACAAGGGAGAAAGCAGTGCTTGCTTCTGCCTCAAGCATATTTTGAGTAGACCAGGTGTGAAGCAGAATGTAAACTGCAACTTTTTTAGTGAAGCGTTCTGCCTCAGCTTTCTCCCCTGAATTTGCTTCTGAGGTAGCCTGTTCAAAGCTGACTGGAAATATTCCTCTTCTGATGCTGCCATGAGCAGCATATAATGACAGTTGTACATATAGATTGGGATGACAAAATGCCTACGAAAGGACACAGTGCTCCATCATTTTCTTCTAGACTTGGTAATGTCTGTGTTGTTACATCAATCTTGGTCATTTATTTGTTTTTTAATTTATGTAGACCACTACATATGATCTTGCTAATTGCTAACTGGGAACTATCTTAATAGTGTATTTCAAAGATAAGAAGTCATATTTACGAATGCTAAAATGTTCAGTCACAGAATTTTGCAAGTTTTTGAATAAAGAAAGTTTCCTTTCTTTCACAAGCACTGAAGCTGCTTCATATTTGACTAAAAGTAAATCCATGAACTAGATTTACTTATAGTTTAATTTATTATTTTCATACACTGTTTTTTGGTTGGGTTTTTTTCTTTTTGTGGTTGGAATAGAGTCAGAGGAAAAACCTGCACTTTACTTTTTTTTTTTTTTTTTTTTTTTAGAAATGCAAGCTAACTAAAATTAAATTATGGTTTTCAAGAAGAGATCAGTTTTTCCAGTGTGGATTTTTGTCATTTTCTCCTCTCTTGTAAGCTTTTTATTGGAGATCTAATAGCATGCTGAATCTGGCATCCTTGGAACGGGCAGGTCCAAGACTACAATAGAAAAAAAATTTAGGGTCCACTGCTTATGTAATGACTCCTCATCTCAAACAGAGTTTTGTGGCATGGATTCCAAATCATGTAATGGACCTTGTTTTGCTGTGGCCTTTTCTCTTTCCTTCACACATACTATATTTTGCCTAAAGGGTAACTCAAGCATTTTTTCACACTGAACTTGTTACTTGCGAATCTTCATTGCTGCAGTGTAGTGCATTTTAAGTTTGAAAGGTGTTGCTCTGATAATAGATCTTTACATTGGTGACATATATAATACAGTCCCACAGCTGTCAACTCAGTGTTTACCCACTCCTTAATACTTGGGTTTCAGCTTCAAGGAAGCAATTTTAATGTACGTCAGTTCCTATCTTAAATCAAACAAATTGTAGAGGCACCATACACCCTGGTCAGGTACTATTTTTGCCTGAGACAGTTTAAAGATAAGATATGTTTAGCTGCACTGGGAGCTTCACTGTGGACATGCACTCCCTGTGTCACATTTTGGAGGCTGAAGTCATAGGTACCTTAAACATTCTCTAATTTCTGTCGCATTTATGTAAACTCCTGCATCTGTCACTTTTGGCACTGATTAGAGTTATGCAGGTTTTCCTGCAGATTATCAAGATAAATCTCTCCCTTTTCCTCTGACACTTGCTGTATTGTCATCACTGATCCTCAGTCTTGTGTTATTCATGGTCTTGTTTTCAGATGAGGGAGGACATTAATTCACAAAAATAAATGTGTTCATATAAGCTTCACTTAAGTCAACATTTTCCATTTAAGAAAACTGCTTGGGCAAGTCTGTAACTTCAACAGGACTTTCAGCATGTACTTAAAATACTTAAATATTTAACTGGAGAGGGATGGACTAAGTCTTTCCTGAATCAGAGCCATAATTTCTGAAGTGTCAGTTACACAGCCTATTGCAGACTATGCTTTGACAGATGGATCTAGGTAATGTGAAAGCCATAGAAAGGCATCTTTGTGTGGAAGTTATTTCTTCTTATATTTCATTTTTTCCCCGTTTTCATCCTGGGAATAGCAATTACTCCTGCTTACTTTTTATATATATTATGTGTCCATATCTATGTGTGTGTATATACATATATAAATAAAAGTAGATTTCTCTATTTGCCTTTTGTTATTGGGACCTATTGTTGATAGGTGCTATAGCAGAATTTTTTTTCCTTTGCTGCTGAGTATAAGAAAGTACAATGTGTTAATGAAGTCATAATAAGTTTTTTAAAAATAAATTGCTATTGCATCATCTTTCCAGAAAGACCTCATGTAGAAGCCTTACGTGTTTTCCTGCACAGCTGAACATTGCTGCTAGTATCTCATTTGAGTATCTGTCCAAGGTTATACTATCTGTCTCTGGACAAACTGCAGAAAAGGATCAATAAAAAGTTGAGGTATACAGGAGGAAATGTGAACAGTCCGAGGTGCATGGTAGAAATACCTCTTCATGTATATTTGTCCCTGAAGTTTAGAAGATGCAGGTGATAAGTAGACTGTGGAAGAGCAAAAAGTTTTGCAGTCTTCGTCTGCATATCCACTTGGTTAAGGTAGTTCAAAGGCAGCTGAAAGAGGCTGAGTACTTCACTTTCAGAGATGAGCTTCACAGGGAAAGGTGATGGTTTTATTAGATGAACTAATAAAATTATTTTGAGGAAAATAAATTGGAAGTCCCTGCTAAAGTCAGTAGGAGCTGACAACATTCTGTTTCTCAAAATTAGACCACAGTGTTGGAGATTAAAAGACAGACACATTCAGAGAAAAGATGCTTTGGGGCAAATGCTCCCTGTGGGCAATGTCTTGCCCCTAAGATCCTTGCTATTGGTAAGAAAAAAATTAAAAAGAGAGAAATGCTTATAGTAAAGTATATTACTCTTGTAATAGGACATGTTTTATCCACTGTTCCAAAAAGATGCAGTTCCCTCCACCATTTTTTTGCTTTTGACATGCAGAGAGTAAGCAGTATTTCAATTTACTTTGCCTAGTTAATATTCAGATTACAGTTATTAAAGAGCATCAAAAGACAAGGGAATTTCTGATGTTGATCCAGTGCCATTGGATAACACTTATCACATGGGAAATGCAGCTGTCCCAGCTGGTGGTGAGAGCAGAACGGGTGTTTGTACTCAGCGCCTCACTTTCCTCTCTGAGGAGTTTGATACTGATTGTTTTCTTGTGTCTAGAATGGTATGTACAAAAGTCAGAAAAAGAAGGAAAAATTACTTCGTACTGCAATTGTGTAGATCTTAAATTTAAGAACACCTTTTTCTTGGTCATGGTTGTGAACTCAGAAACCAAATTTTTAAAGCTTCCAAGTTGAAGTCATATCTAGAAGTCATACAGTATTGCTAAGTAACTAAAAATATGGTCAGTTACTGTAGACAATTTCAAGGACGAAGTTGAAAGTACATAGTGTACTGATTTTACTAGCGATCAAATGTTTGTTCACAGTTTCCCACTTGACTGTTTTTACGCCTATGTTTGATATAAGTATATACTTTAAAATGAAATAACCAACTCTATAATTTATCCATTCCCTAGCGTTTCTTATATGTGCATCTCAAAGGTTTTTTGCTGAAGAGATAAGCAAGTCTCAGTATCCCTATGTAACAGGAAATGGAAGCACTGGGGCACTGAATGGGCTTTACATCAGTTGTATGGTAGTGAGAATAAGAAATGATATCTCATGTTATAGGAAAATATTGCCTAATTTTTTCTGCAGTATAAAGATAATGGGAAGGTACAGGATATTTCAAAATTTTCTTTGCTGGTGTGGGTTTTTTGGTTTTGTTTGGTTGTGGTTTGCAGTGTGTTTGGTTTTTTCCTACCATCTGACCAGTATTTAAACCAGCAAGGTTAAACTGCTATGAACTAGAATTGTGCCAAGCATCACTTATTGATTGTTAATGTAGCTAAATATGGTGATTTCAAATTGGGTTTACCATTTATTTTTAAGTTTTCTTGCATCTGAAGCTTGAAGCAAAACAAGATTATAAAAAAATTGGCAGAAAGAGTGATTGGGGAATAAAAATACTCAAGCCTCACTCAACTTTATGGTATACCTTTCTGTTGGATAAAGAAAATGCAAGCAGTATGCAAGTGAATCAAAACTATTCAGCAGAGAATTGTGTTCTCGGTTCATGTCATTAAGGAAATGAAGAGAGAGAATGTGTTGTGACAACTCTGTCAAGCAGTGATTGATTTTGAACTGTTTTTTTACATTTTGTTTTATTCTTTTACTGTATTTGAATTTAGACTTTCAAATCTGCTTTCCTATGAAAACCACTTTCTCAAAGAGTGGCATTGACTGTCTAACTCTGGACTGAAATGAGAAACCTCTGCTTGGCTTTTCGCTAATGCATCACACAGTGCGGAGATGACGCTCCCATCCAGCTGGAAGTATTCAGTTCATTGTTCATCCATCGCGATCAGGATGTGTCAGGGGGGTTGCCCTGTTTGTTCTATTTTTGTTTCGCTCCTTTTGCCTGCATGGTTTAATAATTTTAAATGCAGAAATGATAACCAAGACTTCATCCTAATAAATATGTCTGTGCAATGTTTTTATCAATAACACTCTTTTGGGAGGAGGAGAGGAGAATGTACCTCATTTTGAATCATAGTCCAATTTCCACTGGGTTTGCATCCTGCTCCCTTTTCTTCTCCCAGCTATCTCATTTTTTTTCCTTCCTTCAGGGCTTTATTTTCCAGCTTAACCATGCAGACAGATCTTTACTGCATGCTGAATAGGGGACTGTGGTATCTGAGGGATTAAGCATAAATCTGTCCAGGAATATTATGGGTTCCAATTTGGTTTTGATGGTGATATACTGTTTGGCATTAGGAAATTCACTTAATAGTGCATCCCAAAAGGTAAAAAGGTGTGTAAGTTAACGTAAGAAAGAATATATTGAAGTTAATTTATGATGAGATGCTGACTGAAGATGTGTCAGTTTAGAAATTTTTGTCTTGTGATGGGAGGAAATGTAAAATAAATGCTAGGCATGATTCTAGGGTTGGCTCATATCATTAACTAGGTACCGCTGGTAGAAGATTCTTAGTCTTCACTGTGTTTTTTCCATGTGTTAACTAACATTATGGGCAACTGGAATGCAATAATAGTATTCTTTGTTCTGTGATGAACAACTTCTGTGAAATACAATTTTCTCTTTAGAAAATAGATACAGTACTTCATGTCTATATTATGTTTTTAGAATTTATATTTACGCATTTATTCATATGTATATATAATACTATAGTATTATATAAAATTTGTGTCAGAGAAGAAGATACTACTTTCTTGATGTCAAGGCCTCTCAAATTCACTAGAAAGGGGATTAGTTGGTGTGGTTTGTGGGGTTTTTTTTTCAGGAATAGATATCTTTGTCTCATTCTCCTTATAATTTTTTTCATTTTAATGAAGTAAACACATTTTTAGGAAGTAGGAAAAGGATTACTTTTCTTTTTATGCAAAAGCAGATAGATCAGAGAGCACGTAATGATCTTACATAATTTGATTCCCAAATTTATTTCCTCTGCAAAGTGCTGATGGGGAAAAAGAAAATTTACGACCAAAGTAAATGAGCAATTTCCTCTACAATGGATATCTATGATAAAGTCTGGCTTTTGGAAGATACTCTGTGAGATTTTTGGTATTAACAGTTTGAGCAACATCCTGCATGTGTTCACTACCTGGATAATAGAAAAGAAAGGAAGCAGTGCACAGTTGCATACTGAGTAAGAAAACAGAGGGAAAGAAAGCTGCAATTACAAAATTACAAAGGTGTGGCTTGTGCCAATTTTTTTATGAGAGTGTAAATGTATTATTGATCACTAGCAGAGATTTATTACTTAGTTGCCAAACATTGTGTAGAATAATCATGTTAGCAAAAGTGCAAATTATTTAATGCTTATAGCAATTTGTAGATGTAGCGCATAAAAAGATCTTCAGTGGTAATCTTTTTGACCTTTTACTTTACTAATTGCTTTAAACCTTTAGACTGAGATTTGATGCCTTTTCCTTGTGTTTTTAGAAGAGGAGCTTAATATACTGCCCTGGTGTACTTAATTAGTAGCAAATCAGCTTTTGTTATGCTTTGTAATATTACATAGCAATCCAACTGAAAGAGGAGGGAAATTGTGGGTAAACATGAATAAATAAGGAAGTGATGAGATTATATGAATATTGTTTAGATTCTGGTGGAAGTTTCTGTGATCTGCTAATAACAGTAAGTACAGTTTAATTACTAATGCCAAAAAAGGAGGCTGAACATGGACGGGAGGGAATTTTTCTACTTGTTACCAATTTAAAATTTTCTAAAAGCTATCCATATGGGTCTACTTGGTCTGGACTTATAGGCGAGTTGGTCTCTAGCCAGATACTCCATCTCCTTGAGCTTGCACCTCTCTATAGAGCTCTAATGTTCCCCCAAAGAGTACTTTTTTTTTTTTAAAAACTCTCTAATTTAGATTTGGCAGTTGAAGCATGATGGCGATTGAATGTTTTGGGAATGAGCAATAAATAAAGCTTTAAAACTTCCATTGTTTTGTCTCTCAGTTGCTGTGCTATGCAGTTGCATAAGCATCCGTAGGCTAATGTAGTGGAAATCAGATTGAATTGCATCTGCTAAGGTCACATTTTGGTTAAGATTTCTTTCCCTTTCTCCCCCCCCCCTCCCCCCCCAAAATCTCCAACTATCCTCATTTGTATCGTAAATAGAGAAATATAAAGGAGGAGTGCTTTATTTTATGAGCCAGTGTTCAACAAGGAATTGGTTGAATGAATAAGGTAGTTTGGCTAATTTGGACAACATACTTGTAATGAAACATGATTTCCCCACCCTGTTCCCTCCTCCATATGAGTGCCATGTAATCCTCCTCTCTTCCTGCACCATGGTAACCTGTTGCTGTTCCTCTGCCTGTTCAATGTTTTTTATACACATCAGATGGCTCTTTCAAGTTGTGCAACCCCAATAAACCTCAGAGATCCGTGAGTTTTTGTCAAATCAGTCTGACAAGGCAAGAAGCTACTATCTTGTGGAAAACACAAGGTTATCTCCAAGGTAGTAGTGTGCTCTCCACCCTCCTGCTGTGCTTTGAAGGCAGCAAAGGTGAGCATGTGGGGGTTTTTTTTGACTGTATGGAGTAAAGGTATTTGGGTCACAGACTCACACCCAATAGCCTGGTCCTGATACTGGGATCGTAACAATAACCGGAGTTTGCAGAGTATAGAGCCAGGGCTGAGAGAAATCAAATACAAATCACTGTACAAGATGTTGACTTTAAATGTCAACATGAAAACTGGAGGTTTTGTGCTTTGTTTTGTCTTCCACTCTCCTGTGTAGTGTAGTTTTTTTATGGAGGTATCCAAAACCTGAAAACTACTGAAATGACATTTAATCTGCAAAGCAATACACACAAAATAGCGTTCAACTAAAATAAGATCACAAAACTGGGCACGTGCAAAATAATTGATACTCTGCCAAGTAATCTTTAAACCGTTTATCTGTAGATTCACCTGAAGAAACCAAGAAATACCCCTTAAAAATGTAAAAATTCATTTTATCTGACTCAGACTCAGGATCAAAACTGGGAATCACCAGCTTCCATCTTTAATATTTTCTGGAATACTCTAGTGTACTTATTCAGCCCCCAAAAGGGGGTTAAGTATTGTTATTTTATTATTATTATTAGAAGTTTGGATTATGTTACAAAATGTTTGGATTCTACAAAGTTTGTAAAATCATACTGGAAATTTCATAATGTACTTTCTTGTAAAGTGTCTGACCTTTTCTTCTTCCGATTGTGCTGTAACAACCATTCTTATAGTATTCTGGGAATGATTCTTGTTTTATTTAGAAGCAGGAAATGCATCTAATTTTGAAAGGGTAATGATTACATTTTTTGAAATTTCAGAAACAGTTCAAATTAAGGTTTAACTGAGAATTTTTCTTTCTTTTTCTCTTCCTTTTGGGACCCTAGTTCATTGGAAACAGTTTGGAGTTGAAACAAATTATGGCAGCAGGGGAATACAAACTGTCCCGCAATAGAGGGAGGATAGGTCAAATACGTACTGCTGCATTCCCTCACGCATTGTGCAGGCAAATGCAGCCTTCATCCTTCCCACCCTTTCTATCTCTCAACAGATACCACCCAAGGGCAGTGTCTTGATGCTTTGCTGTGTTTCTTCTTCAGCCAGCATTGCCTGTGCTTTCATGGCTGTGTTCTTCTATAATATATTTGTAGTTTGATTGTGGCATCTCTTCTGCTTTTAGCCACTGTGGACTGCAGAGTGTTCTGAGCCTCCTGAGGTTAATTGCATGTACAGTTAGAAATCCTGCTAGAGACTAAAACTGCTCTGAGTTAAAAAATTTTGAATTTCTTTTTTTCTGACAAAAAAGCCATTGGCAAAAGAAGTGACAGTAAAACTTCATGTTTCATTCTAGCATGTGATGTGGATGCTTTTATTCTCAAAGGCAGCCATTTTGTGGTTTTCCTTTCAAAGGGACTAAGTGGAACAATATAAAGATATACTCTTTGAAGTAAGTGGAGGGAGCTACTGGTCAGTAACTGCTTTTGGGTATTTTGCCACTTGCTGACCTTATTCCTGAAGCCCTAAATCTTTGATAGCATACCATGCTCCATCTTTGTTCAGGAGAAATTTTAATTTCTTATTTCTACATCATGGTATAGATTTGACCTTAGAAGGTTTTGCCACCTATGGGCTTGACTCGTGTTTCATTAGCACTATCAACTGATAATGAACAGGTGGGTTGAGTGAATGCTCCAGCTATGTCAGTGATGGACATCTGGTCACCTACATGTCACAAAAGTGTTTTTAGTCTTAATTGCTGAAAGAGTAGAGGTGAGGTGTAGGACAGGAAAACAACAGGATTGGTAAGTGTGAAACATCTGATATGCTGTCAGATTGAATTGATATTTCCTTTATTTCAAGACTAAAGGAAAATGGTATCCCCTGTAATTTAATCTTCTTTATGTTCGATTATATATTTAAGGAAAGAATTCATCATTCTCCTAATAATTTCCACTGATTTTATATTCTTGTCTGTATGTGGAAGGACCTATGATAAATCAAGAGACCAATTAATTTTTACTTTGTGGTTTTAAAATTGCCTAGGAAAGATGGATTGATGGATATAGGCAATCACTGTTGAATAGATGAGAAAAAAAGCCACATTTTTAAATGATCCAAGGACTCAGAAAAGCTCCAGCTTTGCTGTCTAAACTCTGTGCACATAAATAATAAGCTTTTGTTAAAGCCCCAAGGCTGCTAGGTAAAAACTGAAAAGCCTGATAGATTGGTTATATAGTTCTCAGAATAGATGACTATAGACTTGGAACTGAAACATTTTAGCAGTCCATTAGCCATTTTATTTTTATTCAATTCAGAGGAAAAGCAAGTAAGTGACAAAAAATGTGCTATGAATATTTCTTTAAATGGAAGAGGTTTTTTTTCACACTTTGGAAATGGCTTTGAAGAATGCTAGTGTCAGGGCTTACTTTGTGGGTTGCTGGACTGTCTACTATCCTCACAGGATTTTACTATTACTGTATGTAAAATCTTCTCCCTTCTTTTTTCGTAACTGAGAACCTTCCAGTTCAACATTAAGCAAAGTGATTAACATACTTCACAAGTTTTTCTGTTGAGGAAGAGACTGGTGCCTTAAGAATAATTTTTGATTTTGGATGTGTTTATTTTACTTTAGCTGTATCTCAGGACAGTAAGGTCAAAGAATTTTGTTTCACATGCATTAGAAAGTGGTGAAAAGTGTTGAGTTCTGCAGGGTGACTAGCTTCCATCAACTGACACGTTTGAAAACTTCAGGTTGTAACTCTAATTCTTCATGTCTCCCGTCCCTTTTAGTTTAAGGTCAAGTAGTGCTGAATGCTGCTTCAGTGCAAGAAATTTGTAGACCTTGGTGTAGATCTTGGGATAATATAGAGTAATGGAAACCCATGGCTTTTGTGTTACAGATCCAAGCGAGAAAAAGTGGCATAAATATAGTTCAAAATCTCATTTAGATGCTGCTTTAGGCTTATAGTTGTAGAGCTGACTTAACATCCAGTTGCTTGGAGGTGGTTCTGCTTCTCTCAATGCCAGTGCAGTTTTTTCAGCAAGCTTTACATAACAAGTGCCATGGGATTCTTCCAAGAAGGTCTCCAAAGAGGGCAAAGTTAGTTCTCCCGTAGTCTGGGGTTGCGCTTGTACTCCTTACGCTGCTTCCTCCTTGCCGAATGCTGGACACCATGACCTCATGGTCACTGCAGCCAAGGCTGCCCCCTCTCTTCACACTTCCAGCCAGGCCCTCCTTTTTTGTTTGAGCTGCACATCATTCCTTGTTTGTTCTTCTACCACCTGTATCAGAAAGTTATTAGGAGTGCTTTCCAGGAACCTCCTGGAGTGTTTGTACTTTGCTGTGTGGCTTCTCCAGCAGATGCCAGGGTGGTTGAAGTCCCCCATAAGAACCAGGGCCTGTGTCTGTGAGGCTGCTTCTAGTTGTCTGTAAAAGGCCTTATCCACTTCCTCTTCCTGCTCGGGTGGCTTGTAATGAATACCCATTGTGTCACCCTCAAAAGTCTTCACTTTTGTGCTAATCCAGAAACTCTTGAGTAGTTCATTATCCTCCCCAAGGTGATTGCAATCCATGCATTCCAGAATCTCCTTTATGGAAAGGGCAGCTCCACCATCTCGTCTTTGTGTCCTGTCTTTCCTAAAATCACGTAGCCTTTCATGACAACATTACAATCACGCAAGCTGTCCCACCATGTCTCTGTAAATGTGATGACATGAAATCCTGTGACTGCACACCGATCTCGAAATCTTCCTGTTTGTTTCCCATACTGTGTGCACTGGTACACAGGCACTTCTGAGAGGTGTCCGAGCATGTTCATTTCCCAGGAGGGCTGCATAACTATTGTATAAGAGGCCTCTTTGCAAACTGGGGGTGGATCATGGAGCTATTGTTTCCCCTGAATTCCCACTGCCCTACTGGATATTGCCAGAATCTTTTATTTCAGTGCTAGTATAGGATTCTAAATGGATTATTTTCAGTGATGGATTTGTACAGAAAATAGGGATGATCAGACCTTTCCCCTCAACACGTTCCTGTGCTATGAAGGTGATGTTTCCTTCAACACAAAACAGGAAGGCGAAGCTAAGCAATAGCAAAACATTTCCTAAACAATGTGTCTTTTCCAAGTATCTATGAATATGGAGCTTCATTTAACGTAAGTTAGCATCTTTGAGGTACAGGAACTGAAACCAATAGATTTCAGGCTGTTGTTTTGAAAAGGTAAAGTTGGATCTAATTCAGATAGAGCCTGGCTTTTAATTTTTTTCAGTTTTGACTGAAACAATTTTTGTCACTGAAAACTGTATTTTTGATAATTTTTTAATTTTTCTAATGGAAAACATCATTGATATGAGAAACTTCAGCCAGAAGTATCTAAGTTCTCTTGCACTCTTTCCCAGTAATTTCTGGAACTTGGAAATTAAAAAACTGTCCCCAGAATCTGAGAATGTAAAAAGCTATCTATCAGAGATTATTGATTCTAATGCTCCACTCCCTCAGGTGTGATAAGCAAAGCATTCCTTCAGATAGTCATGATAAATCTGTATATCACCCTGCTATACAAGCCAACATCAGTGAAAGGAGGTGGGATATTATTGTGTCCCACTTCATTCAAGTCAATGTTAAAGATTCAGTTGATCTATTTATGCTTTTTTGTGCCTAAACTATGTTTCTATATCTGTTGCCCTCTGAAGAGTGAAGAATTTATGAAATAAATTTAGGGATAAAATAAAATCTAGTCAACATTTTATTCAACACTATTCGCTAAGGGATGGAGTGCTAACAGTGGCCTAAAGTAGCTTTATTTAATGGCACAGCAACACCAAGGATAGCTTTGCTGGCAGGTGTGATTACCACAGCTCATGCTATGTATGATATTAAAAACTAGAAAATGCCTTTTAACAGATAAGGGATTGGCCCTTCATGGTCATCTTAAGCAACTGAATTTCAGAGGACTTGCTTCTGGTTTATACTGTATACTGTAAATATTTTGTAGCTATTGTAAAATATGTTTATATTGTGGTTCAGAAATTTTTTCTTCTGAAATTCCCTATATCACTCCTCCAAGTTCATCTCATAAAATACTGATCATCGTCTCTATTTTATGTAAGCCCTTTTCAGCCTTGACTTCATTCTATTTTTGATAAATTACAATAGTTAATCAGAGTCAGCATGACAGGCAGTGGGTTAGGAGCTGAGAATGAAATAACATTCAAAACAAAGAGATTAAAAGGGAGAGTCGGGAGAATGGGGGAAGAGGTGTTCCTTGCAAACTTTGTTGGCTATTTTGTAATATTGTGTCGGTGTAATAAAAATGGCTTCTTTGGATTTAAGAGTGGGTCTTAAACCAACATGTACTTCTAGAGGAGAGGTAGATACCATGAAATTTTGTCCTAAATTACCTGCAACTCAAGAGTAAATATGAAGTGAGCTTTAAAGCTAAAAGTTTCAGTCTTACTTCTTTAAAGTGCTATACTGTTGCCAGTTAACCAGTTTTCTACTGTTGGAAACTACAGCTGTTCTGTTCTATGACTTCCGTAACTGGAATTTGTTTATTGTAATCGTAGTTTCAGTTAAACTGAGATTGTTTTTTGATAATATTAATGCATAAAGGCAAATAATTACCTTATTTTTTAAATAATAAAAAAATAATTTTCCTTCTCGTCCCTTGTGTCCTGGAGGCAGGAGCAAAAAAATTTTAAAATCTTCTATTTAAGTAGTAGAGAGACGGAACTTTGTTTACCTGCTTTTCTTAAAAGTTAATTTTGCAGGCATTATGGCTATATCCGCAAACTGTTCATGTTTGCCTTTTCAGAATGTGATTATTGCTCATAAAAGCAGTTTTAATTGAATACTTATGTCATGAATGGCTTGTAGCATGCTTAAAACTACATGCCTCTATTTATATGACTACAGTTTATTTTTTAGAGCTCCCTGTATAACAATACTGAGAAATTACTAAAGGATTTTTGCTATTCAGCTGGGTGATTTTAAAAGATATTGCTGTTATACTGGACTATTGGCATTGTTACTTAGGAATAAAAAGTTAAGAAAACTATCCCTTCCCCCTTTCAAACAAAGCCCCATCTAAAAAGGTCACAAAAGGAAACACACAATTCAAATAATCTCCTTGCTGTATCTGAGATTAACTTGGACACAGATGTTTCAATTTATAGTTTGATCTGGCATAATATATACATTTAACAAAATCCTGGTTTGTATTGCTTCTATAAACACTAACGTCTGATAAAAGCATGCTGGCCATCGACTTGAATCAGAAACCTCTGAGCCAGTGCTCAGAAAGCAGGAGTCTGACATTGAGACCTAAGTTAACTCTTTTAGCCTTTGGCTGCAACATTTCTTAGCCTTTTCCCTGACTTTCAAAAGGCAAATCCATTTGTGGTTTTCTCAATTTAAGCTGCTGTGGATAATTATTAGGCTTTGTTCTTGCTACATTTAAAGATGAATTGATTCAATGCTGTTCATTACAGCTCATTTCCGGGCCACACTGTAGTAATTAAATTTCTGAGATACTATCTGAGAAATCACTGACATTGTTCATGTACCAAAACTAAAATGTTTCCCCCCCTCCCTGCTGTTTGCCAGGCGTTAGCCCACCTGTCTGTAAAGGGAAATGGCTTTGGCATGAGCAGGATCTTTATGGAAGGTCAAGAACAAGCAGTCTTTGTCCTTTCTTTGTGGAAAGTTTCCCCTTCATATGCAAATAGCATTATCTAAAAAATTAATTGCTTCCTCGGAATCACAAATTTCACTCAGAGATCAGCTGATTTTTATATTCCACAGCTGAAGTTTTCTCACTTCTGATCGTGTATTTCCCAGAAAATTCTGATCACAAGAAATGATATTAGGTTTGCTTTGGAAAATAGTAAGTGTATACTTTACTATTTTCAGTCAATTATCCTAAAGAAGCCAGGCACAATAACCAGAATGCCTGACAGATACTCAGTGAATTCTGAGAATGTGGAGGATCATATCCCATGTTTTGAATTTATCTTCACAGTTTAGTTGGCACTGGTAATAAGGAGGTAAATAGTGCTGTACAAGGAGGTTTGTATATGTTTTGGTAAGTATATGCCTGTCTGTGAACTGGCTTCTGTTATTTCCAAAGCTGGAGGATTTAATTTTGCAAGCTTCTTGCTCTTTGTAAGTCTGTTCACCTTGGTAGTTATTACATGGGTAGTAAGTGAAGAATTGTTCTCATATTCCCTCAGCTGGGATATGACCATGGCATTTACGAAAATTTAAACAACAGTCATAGCTCTGAAGGGAAATGAAGGAAACAACAAATGAGTAACTAATGAAAGAATTATCATGGACTTAACTCAAAGATTAAAAGCTTGAATCTGTAAGCAACAGATTCATGGAGTGATATAATACCATGCTTGCTTAGATATACTTCTCGGGGGGCAGGGTGGGGAGTAAAAGAAGGAAAAACATTTCCCATGCTTGGCAAAATGTAGAAGTGCTACTTTTAGTGGTACTCCATTACATTTCTATGAAGCTTGCTTGAAAGGCAAAACTAAAGGTAGAAAGTCCCACAACTTACTCCTGTATTGATAAGGCATGAGTTGAGTGAGATTAACCCAGCTGGTTGGAGCATGGTGCTTATCACACCAAGGTTGTGTGATGTGGGTTCCATCCCTCTATTGGCCAGTCACTTAAGAGTTGGACTTGTGGATCCTTTCAGCTCAGAATATTCTGTGATTCTGTGAGTTCACTGTCTGGCCTCCTTTAAAATTCCATTTGTATGATGAGTCTTCTGAATTTCCCAGCCTTACACAGGCAGGGTTAGTGCAGGCAGCAGCCTAGGCCCACTCAGTTCAAGGTTTTGAAGAAAGGTAGATATTGGTAGTCTGCAATGTTGCTTAGAGGGCTTGGAATTAGTCCATCTGTTCACCTTCCTCATCTGTTTGCTCTGCCAAAGTCCAGATCCAGCTGTGGGCATGCACAACTGGTGGGGTTGGTCCAGGCCCTGCATGTCAAGAGCTCAATTAACAGATGTGCAGACAGCCATCAGCATGCCTGGCAAGCTGACCATGAGGAGGAAGGTCTTTGGAAGCTGAGGCTGGAGAAGATGGTCTAAGAAGTTCCAGGAGAGAATTTATTTTTTATTAATGAATTTTGCTGATTTTCTATGTAGCCTTTGAAAAATGAGGGTGGTCTCATTTTTCTGAATATCTGAAGTCACCTTATATTTGGATTGGTATGGTAGTTCTGGCTAGATCCATGAGAATGGGCAGTCTTTAAGAATAAACCACAATGAGGTGGAGAAGAAAGCATTCAAAATTTGTTTTGGCACAAATTGATTAATTAAGTCTGTTTAGCATTACACAAGACCTTAGCTTGGCTAACTTGCTATCTTTGTTAAATATGTAGCTTCCCAGGAGTAAATCTGGATGAAATGTCTTAGTATTGTGTAACTCATTTTTTCATAGTGAAAACACAAAAATTGTGCAATTGCATATATTGGATGGAAGAAATATATAAGCTTGCATTTTCCCATGAAACTCTCTTTTCCAGAAAGAAGAAAATCTACAGATAGAGTTATAGCATTTAGGTCCTATATTGAGGGAAATTGAACTATTTTCTTTGTTAGGCCATGTCACTCCCAAAACTGGGACACAGATTCAAACAGCAAAAGCTCAGAGCGATATATTAATGACAATGTTTTATGAACATTGATACAACAAGAACAACAAGTCAAGGCCTGTTGGAGGTGAAGATTTTTCCTATTTTTGTTCTTTTCTTTTTCTCAGAGAATTTTTTCCCATTTGTTGCCTAAGAGATGGGAATGACTGATACTTAAGAGACAAAGGATGTGGCTGGGAGGAGGAGGAGGGGGAAGGGTGCAGTGGGCTGCCCACCTAGCTGGGGGGCTTTCTCTTGGGAAGTGCAGAGATACTTCGAAATTTTGGCTGGGGGCTCAGGGGGCTGGGCTCAGGTTCTCACTCTCACTTGCTCTCAGGACCAGAGGGGAACAGTCGAGTTGCTGCCACCAGGGAGGCCAGCCCTTTACTGCTTCTCCTACTGTGGGCGAGCCTTTGCTCGTAAGAGCAGCCATTGAACTGGGACCTTTTTTTTTCAACGTCCGATCTCACTGTGAAAAGGACCCTCAG